>PVKM010000331.1:0-116433 GCA_004027735.1 Carollia perspicillata | reverse complement strand
GCTGCATTTAGAGCATCTTCTGTGCTGCTACTGCTGCTGCTGCCGGTTTAGCTGAGAAATCACTTCTCCTGCTTAAGAATGAAGAGTCAGGAGCCAGACTTGGATTGAGTTCAAAATCTCTCTCTGCTATTACCACCCCAAGTGCCCTGGGGAATTATTTAAGTTTTCTGTGTCTTGTTTGCTTTATCTTTGAAATAGGAGATCAAAATAAGATTTACAAATAGAATACAATACTCACAGAATTGTTTTGATGATGAAAGGAGTTTTACCTGCAAAGCACTTGAAATACTCATAGAGCATAGCAAGGGCCTACCTCATGTTAGCCATTAGGACTTTTGTTGCTTTAATTTTTCTTTCTTTCTGTTAGTTGCATTTTAGCGGGCAGGATGCCTTTGATTGGTGATTTTTTTTTCTTACTAAGAGAGCAACCCATTAAAATAAATAACTACAAGTGCACAAGCTACTCTTCTCATGATGCACAGAGAGCTTACCGTGGTGTTCTGCTGCTGCTTGTGGTCACTGTGGCATTTACCAGATCCCTCACCACGATTCTGCATGGCCCGCCAACACTAGAGTCTGCATTTCGCAGCTGTGCAGACTGTGTCCTGAGAGGTCGCGTGGATCGACTAACATGACCCGATAAGTTATAAGAGCTGTTCCCACAGGTAACATTTTCCATCCCCTTGGGCAAGGCTTTAGACTAATGCATGAAGAATCTATTTCAGTAGGGGATACTCTAAAAGTGAAGAGCTTATTTGTTTGAGTGGTGTTCTTAGGGTAAATTTTTTGTAACTTATTTTTGATACTGCCACTATGGTGTCATTTGTACAGTAAATTTTAAAAGAAAAATAACAGTTCCAATTCCGAATACTTATGATGATAGTAAAGGAGTTCATTTCTTTTTTCTTACTCTATTTATTTGTTTATGTATTGTACAGCTGGGGGGTGCCCAAGAAAATACCGTAGACTGAGTGGCTTAAGCAACAGTAATTTAGGTCTATAATGCTGGAAGCTGGGAAGTCTAGGGTCAAGGCATGTACGAGCACTCCGGTGTCTCTTCTTATAACAGTACTAACCCCATCATGACTCATCTAAACCTAATTACGGGCTGCAGACCCCATCTTCAAATATATCATATTGGGGGATTAGAGCTTCCACATATGAATTTTAGGGGGAGCACAGCTCACCGATAGCAGTTTGTTTGATTAGGGGTGAGAAACAGTACTAACTTGTGGCAGCTCTTTGTGGAGCAAAAAGATATTGTGCAACATGGGATTCCAGAATACCCTGTGTTCTTAAGCCTGAAAGTACATTTTATAATTCGAGCATCAATGTTACAAACAGAAGTTTAGTAACAACTAAGCTATTTGAATGTGAGACGTTTCAAAATGTTCTTTTTGAAGAGCAGACTCCTAGAGACATTTCTCGTCAGGCATGTTTGTGGTAAAAGTTGGCAGGTTACCTAGATGCCATTATAAATCAAGAGTCTCTTAAACTGCTTTTGTCTTTCTCAAAGCCCGTCTAATACTAGATTCTGAAATTGCCAATGTAGGAATCACACATTTCTTTGGGTTAATGTAATGCCTCCCTAAAGGTGCTCTACAGTGTGAATATGTCCTCTAAAGAGCAGAAGATAGCAACTCCTAAGCACAGGAAACTTCTCCTTCAGAAGAGAATCAGAGAGAAGGGAAACTAGAGAATGGGATGCAGCACCTCCAAGTTGGAAAGTGGAGGGAGGAGAGAGGGGTGAGGGGCATGACCCTGGAGTGTCCCTTTAGAACCCCGTGGAAGGCAGGCCTAGGAGGGACAGAATAAGATCATCTAGATGTGGAATGGTGCCTAAAAGATAATAGGGCCCCTTCCAGCTATGGTTAATTCATTAATGCTTCACATATAAAAATAACCTGATGCCCCAACTTTCTACTTCCAAAGAACGGTCATCATATGCAAATTCTGTGCCTGATGCTGCTTTTTCAGATAAACAAAAGGAGACGTGGGAGCTGATTAAGAAGGGAGAGGCCTTGAAACTGAAGGCTGTACGCTGGTTTCCTCAGGAAAGAACTCTGGATTGATGTTCATTTTAAATGGCAAAGCACCACCAATGAAATGCATATAATAAAAATTACAAAGGTCCCTCTATAAATCTTAATTACTTTCAATAAAAGGGAGCACCTAATTAATCACAACACAATTAATTTATTGATGTGGACCCCGGCTCATAGGGTCTGCTACATTGTGGATGAGACACGAGAAATTCACACGGGCTACCGAGTCCTGTGGAGGAAAAGGGACGGCATGGCTTCTCTCTTAAGAGGAGAAAAAGCCTTGGAGCCTCAACCACTCTCTCAAGGGAGCGTGCTCCAACCTTGCCTTGACAAGCTTTTATTGCTTTTCCGGGCATATTACATTTACTATGCACAGGTTCACCTTAGGTGGTTACCTTTTACAGAAAACAAAGGAGAGGATGCCGCTAATCACATCATAGAAGATGGATATTTGCAAATGCAAAGGGAAAAGTGGTTGAACTGGCAACACTTGTCCTTGGAAGGTTTAGCATAGATTTTAGGAAGTTACTTTAAAAATATGCACTAAATGTTTGCTGCCTCAATTCAGGGTGAGGGAGTTTTAGCAAAAGCAAGTCTCCTAGCAGTCTAGGTACAGTGCAGGCCTGATTCCCCATGGAGAACCTATCTGTGGGCGTGGGTCCTGTGCATCTCCGAGTGGGAGCTGGGCCCACGCCACTCAGAACGGTCTCCTATGACTTATAATGAACATTTCATATAAAAATAAAATGGGTTTCACATGGGAAAACACTAAAAGCAAAAGGCTTCATGTCCAATTTCACTGTAAAGTTGCTTCATAATTAGAGTTTTACCAGAAGTTATGCTGCAGCATGAGCAAACTGGAGCGCAAAAGAGCAAACGCCAGCTGTGGGGATTTGGACAACTTACTCAGCACTTAGTGATTAATCGCTTATAAAAATTATTTCTAGTGCCATTTGTATTATGTCACCAACGAGTTAATATTTCAACATGGTGATAATTCAACTAAAGGGTGATTTTTTTCCAGTTAAAGTCAAAGCAACAAAAATATCTTTTGAGTTAATAACTGTATTACCCAACATCACAGATTACAACTCCCTGGGAGTTCCTGCGCAGATGGGTTTCTCAACCATGGGACTATCAACATGTGGGGGTGGGTCATTTTCGGTTGTAGGGTACTTTCCCGTGTTGTGGGAGGTGTAGCAGCATCCAGGGTCTGTACCCACTACATAACAATGGCACCCTCTTTTCAGTTGTGACAACAAAAATGCCTCCAGACACTGCCAACTGTCCTCCAGCCTGAGTGTGGGGAGGGGAGTGAGCTGGCCCATGGTTGAGAATGACTGTGCTGAGAAAATGAATGGATGCAGTTTGTGGGTGGTGAATGGCTCAGCCTTGGGTAGATGGCCCAGGAATAGACTTAGGTTTTGTGGTTGCATCACCCTTCTCTTTAAGTCATTTCCACTCGTCTGACTCATTCCGAACCTGGCCCAGGAGAGAGCAATGTGTCCCACTTCTCAGGATTGTGAATTTTGATAATGTAATGCTTTCATGATTCCATAATTCTGACTGTTGCTGTTGCTTGCTGCATATGCACTTTATAGAAATTATACAATTTTAAATGGCATTTTTGCTAAGCATCACAGAAGGTTATAGAAGCTGCATGTTTATAATACATAAGCATATTTTAAAATGGTGTTTTTATTAATATTTCCAGGCCGTATATCAATTAATAGGTATGTTTTTAGACGTTGCAAAGAACACTAAGATATGCCAGAGAATGACTGTGCTTCCATTTTCCTGGCAAATCTTTGTGAACCTCCTTCATCAGCCTGCTTCTTTCATTAGTCTGATTAATTTTCTCAGGGATGCATTTATGAAAACAAAAAGGCACAGGCCTTTCCAATTTTACCGCTCTACATTACAGTAGAGATGGAGTCTAGAGGATCTGGTGATCTCTCTCTCTCTCTCTCTCTCTCTCTCTCTCTCTCTCACACACACACACACACACACACACACACAGGCACACGCATTTCCTGTGGCAATGGAAAGCAAAGGTGTATAAATTTTGAAAGAAAAAGTCTGAAAACCTTTTAGAGTTTTTAATGAGAAAGAGGAAGAAAGTACAGAATTCTTTCTCCATTAGCACCAAGAGATAGGGGTATACACAAAATGACCAAGCAAATAAAGAGCTCCCAAAGGGAGTCCCTACTACATCAGCATTACTCTCTCCATCCCCCATTTTTATACATTTTCTCTATCAATTGGACTAAAACTGCAGGGGGGTTTTGTTTCATTCAGCTTTAAAGTTAACATTAACAGGGAATGTTGGAGCAGTATAGATTTGCTTGAAGGCAATTATTTTAAAAATACAGGGTCTGTCGGTAGTGAAAGGATATGTATAACAGATAACATCTTCTCGGGGCTGGAAGAGTCAGCAGGGAAATAGACGTGATGTTTATGCCTGTTACTTCCCACACACTGTGTGTAGTTCCTTAGTATGTGCATTTGACTGTGCAGGCAGCGTGTTATTTTGTTCCTGTATCACTGTTGCTGCATTCACCTAGAGAGCCATTCACTGCGCATCTGTCACAGGCCCTACAGTGTGAAGTGCTAGGGGTGTGATGATAAGCAAAGGGAAGACCCTAATTTCAGTGAGCTCCCAATCCAGGGGAGGCAAATTGATATACCAATGGATCACGGCAATGAGTGCGACCAGGGAGTTAGTGGGGCAAACTTCCCTGTGGCCCTCAGTGAGGCAGTCACCTGTAGCCAGGTAGGGAGTACCACTTCACTCAAATGCACTAGGAACGCTTTGGAGAGTGAATGCTATGGAATCTACTTCTTCTGCCAAAGACCACTCTGTCTGCTTTCCTTGAAGCATGCCTTCTAGAAAAAAAAATGCTCCTTAATTTCTGCCTCAATTTCTCTCTTCTCAATTGTTGTTAAATCCATTCCGATCAAGCTTTGGCCCCACTGACCTTTGCTGAATTTGTGAATTTGAAGAAAATGGCCAGTCATCATCTTATTTGACCTCTTGGCCATCTCATTGACTATTTGGCAGCCTAGAATTTGGAGAATGAAGCAGGTGGCAGTGTCTCTAGGGACTCTAGTTTATCTTTATTGATTGTTTGGGGAGAATATATATTATTTTTATATAATTTTTAAAAACTGTAAAAACCAAATACTTTTTAAAAAGTCTTGAAATGTTATCCCAGAGCATGGCTACATTCAGGGATTCAATAAATACCCTAATTATTAGTTTCTAAACCTCAGCTCTATCTTCTTTGTTTTAATTCATTTTCACATTGTTCTTAATTTACTGCACTAGGGCTTCCAATTATTCCAAGATTATTATCTGTTCCTAGCAGCTTAGCTTCCCTGGACTAAGAAGTTCAAAAGAGTTCTGGGACTGAGTCTTGTTTACTTGAAATTGGTAATAACCAAATATGAATTTATCCACAGGGGTACATTATTCTGATTGGCCAGGGCAAGTCACATGGTCGCCTTTGGTGTTAGAGGTGCAAGCAGTATCACTAGAACCATGTGAATTAGGAGAGATGGGGGAAAGGCGGTCAGAAAAAGGTCTGGTGCTGGTGCCAGAAGAAAGGTAGAATGTATTAACTACTAGCATACTTACCTATTTTCCTTCAACTTGCTCAGACTTACTAGTGTGAATTTTTCTGAACTTTCTAAGTTCAGCTTAAATCATTTTTAAAGGTATCCATCTCCATTCCTGCCAACTGTTTCTAAATGTTAGACTCTAAGGCTGTACTCAGCCTTTAAGAAACATACATATTTTTTTCTAATATGATTTTCAGGTATCTTTTGCCAATAAATTGACAATGAAGTACCTGATTCCTAGGGCACCATTGATCAATGGGAAGAAGAGCAATTTGTTCACCAGCATTACTTTCTGAATAAAAATACAAGGTGCTAATTTGACTAATCTTAAAGAAGAGTATAATTGTGTTTTTATTTCATAACAATTTTTACTTTCAGGTCAAATATGCCTACATTTTAATCATGTGAAAGAAGATTATTTGGGTAGTTCTACTTAATTGGTAAGAGGCATATTGACTATAAATCCCCAGCCTGTCTCATTCTAATAAACTCTACATTTGTGTATCTCGATTGAAATTGGAATGAGTGCAAAGGGATGAATGTGATGGGCGAGATAAACTGCTAGAAGCTATGAACATTTATTATGACCATCTCTACACATTGGCCAACAGGCATTTTTGGAAAAACATAAATTACTGAATACAGGGGCTGGCTGCCATGACTTAATGAAACATAGCATTTTTCTTTCCCCACTGGTTTTATATCAATATGGAGTGAATTGTATGGCAGAAACACCCATTTATCTCATGGACCCAGCAAAAGTAATCTTGTGCAACTTTTACGCAGTCTCTGCAGTAGGTCAGTTGGATAAGAAGATGCAACAGAAACAACAACAAAAACGCTGATGTCACCACCACAGATCTATGCCGAGCACCTCTCACGAAGGACTTCAAGAAACAATAGTGAGACATGGCACACTGTCATGACCATAGAAGCTGGCAGTCTGGGGCTACTGAAGAAACAAAATCCAGACAAAGTGTGGCTATTCAGGGGAATCTTCAATTTTGCTTTAGGAATCATAGAAGAAGTTTTGGGAGCAATTGTGGATGTATCTGTTACTTTGCCTTTTCATCCTCACCAAGCATTGAAATGATTTATATGAACCAAATTGCTGGTGATTCCTGAGGCCCAATATAAGTAAGCAAGTAAAACTCTCAGGTGCCGCAGCAGATGGGGAGGGAAGAAGAATCTTTGGGCAGAACCAAGTTACCCTTGGAGTCAGAGGGATTCTTCTGTGCCTGGACACACACATACATGTGCACACACACACAACTTGATAACCGTGACTTGGAACTCAGCCTGAGAAAGCCACAGGTGCCTGGTGAAAGTATAATAAGAAAACACTTGCTTTCTGTAGATACAGAGTTTACGGGAAATTGAATTCTCTAAAATGACATGGGACTTCAGACCTCGTGTCTTACTATTAACGTCCCCTACAATGAGCAAGCCCAGATCTCCACCCTATGGCTGGAAATTAAATCATTAAGAATTCACACACAGAACATTACATGGGTGGAAGCAGTTAACCATGCATTCATTGGCAAAGGAACAATCCTTCCTTTTCATCATCTTACATAAAACCTCTTAACATAGTGACAGACTGTCTCCCCAAATGACCTGAAATGAAATAAAATAATATAATATTTTGCATGAA
Organism: Carollia perspicillata; assembly: GCA_004027735.1. Classification (NCBI taxonomy): domain Eukaryota; kingdom Metazoa; phylum Chordata; class Mammalia; order Chiroptera; family Phyllostomidae; genus Carollia; species Carollia perspicillata. The sequence goes on along the minus strand of PVKM010000331.1, from coordinate 109,113 downwards.
ACATTGGGCTCCCTGAGACTTCTCCAAGGAAAGCTGTCTAGGAAACCTTGCTCTAGATGTAGGGTGTTTCTCTATCCTGAAAAGCAGAAGAATAAGGATGACTGAAATGGATTGGTGAAGATAATAAATGGGACCAATGTTTAAACTCATATTTGTTTTAAAAATAACATAAGAATTGTTAAAAGTTTTTCAAACTACTACTGTTTTTAAAGGCAACTTTGAAGAGTTCTGCAAGATGGAGAGCTTAACAGAGAAGTCAACTTCTCTAAAGTTTTTCCATGTGTCTGTTGCCTACATTTCTCTTTGCTTGGGGGTCTTTCTCTCCTTTTTTTCCCAAAGATTTTATTTATTTATTTTTTGAGAGAGGGGAAGGGAGGGAGGAAGAGAAGGGGAGAAACATCAGTGTGGTTGCTTCTCATGCTCCTCCTACTGGGGACCTGGCCTGCCACCCTGGCATGTGCCCTGGTTGGGAATCGAACTGTGAGCCTTTGGTTCACAGGCCAGTACTCAATCCACTGAGCCACAGCAGCCAGAGCTCTCTTTCTAATGTATATATTCCAAATGCCTGAGGTCTCCTCTAGTGCACTAGGGCAATTGGAATATCTAATTTTCAAACATACATGCAATATTGGTTCACTCAGTGTTACAGTCAGTAACAAATTCTGAAGTGGTCTCGCATAGTGATTTTTTCCAGTACATTTATAGCTTTGGCTTCCTCTCTTGGATCTTCGATGGTCAATATTCCTAGAGGCTCTAATTTGATCAAGAAAGTAAACTTTCTCCTGAATGTACCTTCTGGTGTATCTAAATCCTCTTATTCACTCCCCCCCCTTTATATTTTTAAGTTGATTATTTCTTGATAATTTCCCTCAGTGCCAATGCTTCCAGGGCATTAGAATTATAATTAACCCTGACACTAAATTTATTCTAGCTACTTAATAGGGTGGCTGCATGAGGATAGATGAAAAACAGGGTTGATATCTCTTGTTGGAAGACATGTCTGCCTAAGAGGGCTAGTGAAGTGTTTCTGGCCAAAAGGACGCCGCTAGCTTTGGTGCTGTATAAATGTCAGTGATCGTCCTTCTGTTCAACTTGCCACCCACTGATGGCGCCAGGCCTACGTGCAGCCAGAATGACTTTTGCTCTAATTTCACAGCATCTCAGTAATATTTTGTTGATATGCACCACTGGGGCAATTCTCAAATAGACATATTGACCTCTGATGAGGGCACTGATCCAGCATTTATCAATATATGTAATTTGATGCATCCAGTAATAGGTTACTCTAAACTGACCAACTATTTCTACATAGAAGGTCAATGATAAAATTGTGATTTTTCTTTATATAATGTGTCTTCTTTACTCCCTCTTTACTCTATCAATTAAAACCAACAGGGGGAGAGAACCATTTGCATGGGCAAAACAAGGCTGTAGGTAATGAAGTCAATAAATATTAACATTCATCTCCCCAGGCAGTGGCTGGGTGACTTTGTTTTTGGTGACTTTTGCAAATAAATGAAAAGGGTGCTGCAGTCACCACAGGCAAGTCTGGACTGCACACAATGGAGGGTACCCTACCGATGCTCTGTCATCCGTGCAGCCCTCCGAGGGAGCCGTCCCAGCACGCAGGGCTGGACAGACTCCCAGGCTGAGTTCATGCACAGGAGTGTCCACAGCCATGAGCTGCTTCAGCCTCTCACAGCTCTCTCTCTGGTCTGCGTGTCTCAAAAGCCTACACACATTTAGCCCTGCTTCCCCCTTCCAAATACACTATTGGTGTTTGTCCTGGTCCCTCTGCAATTTCCCCCCATCCGGTTGACCCTTGCCCTCCTGAACCATGTCTCCTCAGAAAAAAGCCTGCATACCAACTAAACATAATTTGAGCCAGCATCTCCAGGCCACCAGTCCTTCCATAGTAACTTAATTGTTTACTACATTCAATGTTCTTATTAAAATTTCTACTGGTTGCCAGGTGCCATGTTAAACATGGGGAAAAGGAAAAGAAAAAGGAAAAATAGAAAAGACATAGTCCCTCTTCTTAAGGAGTGTGGCAAGGTGAGTGATAAAAAAGCTAAGGCATTTCTTGTTTGAGCATGTGGGAATAAGATAGGGGTTTTTTTTTTGGAAGCTTTACAAGCCAAAGAGGGGGGAGTGTGAAGGGGCACATACATGGTCACTGATCTTAAAGAGGGGCACCTGCGGCCTAGGGCCTAGAGGCCACACTGTTGCTTTACTATAGGTGGAAGACCTGACTCCTTTATGACGTTCCTCTTTCTATGGGCGAGCTGAGCTGAAGAGTGGTCTGGTATCCATTAGACATGCACAGGCTGTCTGCATTGAGGACCTGCCTGATGTTGAAGGTGTCTAAGTGATTGCTGGGAAAGGCCCAAGTCCCAGGAATCCCAAAGTTGCTTGAAAAGTTGCAGCCTTCCCACTGGGGAGAGGAAAACTCAAGTCCCCTGAGATGCTGGGTTTGAGTAGGGCATTCCTCAGGAGACCAAGCTGAGACAACCCTGCCTCTCTTTCTACCAGACCCTCAGTCTGGGGAAAGGAGTGGCTGACCACGTGACAGCTCTTACAAAGGGTCACCCTGTGTAGTCTTTTTATGATGGATACAATAATATCTAGTTGCTCACACTGGAGGTTTGTGTAGCCTGCTTTTGTATTTCTGCTGTATGGATTATATTCATATTTCTTTGCATGCTTCATTATGTTTTTGGTGGAAACGGGACATTTTAGACAACAAATTATAACAAGTCTGGCTACTTGTTTTGTGCTGGGCTATTTTAGTGACATCTAGCCTCTTCCCCGGAGGGTTAAGCCTTTGATGCTTTTCTCAGGAAGGCTCGGCTTTGGGTGTGTCCACAGCTACCCCAGTGTTTGCCGGGTGGCTCTGCTCTTCTCTTTCCCTGACTGCACCCAGCTGGTAAACTCCACTCATTGCTAGATGGTTGCTCTACTGCTTTCAATAATGCCCTGGGGCATAAACTGCTTTACAAAGTAACCCAATCAAGTTTTGGCTCCTTTGAAAGAGTACTCTTGGAGATTAGCCTTTGGTTCTTTTGGCCACAGGAGAGCTCCTCCCTCTCTCACATTCTGTGTCCTCTCCTGCAAGCTAGCCAGACTACACTGTAGACTATGTCTTGCATCTTCTCTCAATTGTCTTTCACAGTCTCCACTGTTCTTAAGAATGTCCTTAAACTTGAATTTATCCAAAAAATGTTGCAAATGAAGTCAGTTCCTTTGCAAAAAAATTAGGCGGTATTATTTTACAGTCTGCCTCCCCTCACACCCCAGGCAAATCTCTAAACTTTCTCTCTGGGTAACATTCCCACACCTGAAGCAGAGCCCTTGGTGGAGGGTGGGGCAGCAGCCTGGAGTCCTCTTGGTTCGCCTCTCCTGGCACTGAACCAATGCCTCACAGGCCAGGAAAGCATGGCCAGTGTCTTAGTATACTGAACCCAAGGTAGACATCCTGTTCCATGAACAGGATCTGGGTTCAAAAAGGACAACCCCATGTCTTAACTGCGCCTACCCAGGTATTAGCCTCAGTGTCTGGTAGCTGAGGGCAAGATGTTAATGCTCATGTCCTGATCCTCCCAGGAAGAAAGCTCTTCAATTGTGAATGAAGGAGAGATGGGACCTTATGTTGTCGACTACAGGGAGTAGAGGGGGAATTGACAGGGGGAACTTGGTTCAAATACCACACGTTCTTGCTTTCTAATGTTTTCTAGATATTCTTGAACAGATGTTCTGTCACGTGCTATTTGCGCAAAGGACCATTCCCTAAGGCTTTACATTGGTTTGGTTGACCTGGAGCCCTCGCGCCGCCATGCTGGAGTCAGCTCCCGCCATTCCACAGCCACCTGTGGCGGGCACCGTCCGTTCATTAGTTTGCTCTCAAACTGCTCACCAGTAGTTTGATCTGTAATATTCCTGATAACTTTCTTAATTTTATTGTTTGGTTACACTTCGCATTCAAGACTTTTGTGTATTAGTTTCAGGTATATAGCAGAGCAGACAGACATTCATCTAGGTTAGAAAATAATCCAATAATTCAAGTGCCCACCTGGCACCCTAGACAATTACTACAATATTGCTAACCATATCTCCTGTGCTGATACCTTTTTTAAATCAACTTTATAAACTTATCATTTATATACACTATACTGTACCTATTTTTAACTGTACATTTAATTCATTTTTAACAAATTTATACACCTGTGTAACCTCGAGCTAATCAAATAAACAGCATTTCTATCCCTGCGAGAGGTTCCTCATACCCCCTCGCAGACAAACTCAAGCACTCAACCTCTATCCCAGACAACCACCGATGTTCTTTTCCAGCTGCAGGTGAGGTTCACTTGAGGGGACCCTGGAAGGCCTTTTCCCTCAGTTTCTCTCCCAGCCACGTGACACAACCTGATTAAACTCGTGTGCCACATAGTGATGTCAAGGACGGACTGTGTGTACTGCTGTGGTCCCCTGAGATTGTAATGGAACTAAAACATTTTTATCTCCTGGTGATGTCCTAGGTATCCCAATGTCGTAGTGCAGCACATTGCTTACATGTCTGTGATATGCTGGTGTAAATAAACCCACCATGTTGCCGGCTATATAAGCATACCGCACATAGAATTAGGTACAGTAGATAATACTTGATAATAATAATATATGACTATGTTACCAGTTTATGGATTTCCTATGTTATGCGTTTGTCACTATTTTAGAGTGTACTCTATCTACTTATAAGAAAATTAGTTTGCTGTAAGAGCATGCCTTTTCTGCCAGCCGCAGCCTCAAACATCTCATGTTTACCATCCCCCTCGATTACATCATCTTCTCGTGCTTGATTTAATCTTGCATTGCTTTGTGCTGCGATGTGCTGTCCAGGCTTCGGCCCAGGAGCAAGAGGCTGTGGACTATGTCCTAGTTGTGAAGTAGGCTACACTCTCTGGGTTGTGTAAGTGCACTCGGTGGTGTTCATACCGAGATGAAATTGCCCACTGATGCAGTTCTCGGATGCATCGCTGTCATTAAGTAGCATGTGACTGTACAACAAATCAGACTGGCAGCACCTCGAGCCTCCAGCCGGCTGACACAAGCACAAGTTGCCGGTGTGGAGCTACCGAGACTTAAAGATGCTCACTCTCGGCCCACTCCAGGTCTTCTGCCATAGTCTCTGCTCTCCCAGGAAACGCCCCGTGTGCAAACGCATCCCTCTACGCTTTCTGTTTTATCTTAGTTCATCCAGAGTCTGTGTCTGTTGCTCTTCACAGAAGTACCCTAATTCACATAACAGTTTACCTTAAAGAAAAAATGATTTACAACAGAAGATCCAATAGATATAACAAAGTCGTAAAGTCCCTCGACTTGGACGTCTGTAGATACCAGCATTAATTGAGTTTTACAATAATTACATCACTGTTATGTAGAGTGGAAAAAGAATTCAGTGCAATTTTAGCTTATGTATTCAGTGCTCACCAAAGTGTCTGGCAAATAGTAGATGCTCGATACATATTTCTGGCCTGTTCACAGGCCAGAACTATTCCAGCTACAAGGAACATCAATTAACAAGGAAGGGACACTTTAACACCCAAGCAGAGGATTCTAGTGAGTAAGTGACTTTTCGAAGAAGAGCAAGTATTATCGAGTGAGGCCATAAAGACGGGAAGCACTTGGACGATGTGTTTTATGACTTGGTGTATTCGTTCAGCCTGAGGGAAGCAGTGGCAGGAATCTAATTCATTTTCATCGTCCCATTTTCTGCTTGCAGAAAGTTCAGTGGCATTTCAAAATTATCAATCCATTGTCAATGTCCTTTGTACCTTGCAGGTGTAAGCAAAGTTAATTTAGGAAGGAAACCATTACTCTCCCTAGGGTTGGTTTTAACAAATGATAGCTATGATTTTTTAAAATTACTGTCTCCTGCCCAGACACTTGGCTCCAGATCTGTATGGCTATTCACCTTCAAACCTCCGTAGCAGCAAAGCTGACTCTGCATTCAACTATGCTGAGAAATAAGCTGTTTTGACATTTAGCTGCCCAAGGCTTGCTTCTTTCAAACTCTTTGAAATAATCATGTTATGCAAGTTGGCTACATGCAGTTTTGTCTGTTCATATGGTTTCGAAGCAGATGGTTAATTCCCACCTCAGCTGGATGGAAAGGCCCTCAAAATATTTTATAGTATTTACCAGTTGAATTTTAACTGCTTGTGCTCTGGGGCCTTTGGGGACGCATGGTTTAGAATCACAGGTACCCATATCTAGGGAGTGAATGGTGTCAATTCGAAACAAAAGCAAACCAAGAACTCATGCTTCCACTTCTGCTTTAAATCAAAGCCAGACTCTTCATCCTTACCAGATGTACAAAAAGCTCATTTAACTTCAATTTTTCAACCAGGAGATCCTCAGGACTCCCATTCCCTGCAATTGTTGGACTTCTGACACTTCTGTAAACCGTTACAATATGATTTCACTCCAGCTGTGTTTACCAAGGTTGTCCCTACTTTGGCTTTCTAGTTGTCTATATTCTATCGGAAATTAGTTTAGTGTAGGAGTAATAGGGGTTGTGGACTTCAGGTCCTTTCATAGGTAAGAATTGTAATTTCGTCCATGTCTTGACAATATTATTTCACAATTAGGAGAAAGCGATGACAGCTTTGCTATGCAATACAATCTAGATGGTGTGAATGTTTCTATAATAAATGTACAACTGAACACCATAGATGTTTGCACAATCTGTTCTTAATGAGCAAAGAAAAAAATACACTGCAACCCCTTCCACCTCTTCTCCCATTCTCAATCGTAAGAGGCACTAGTGGGGAGTATTATAATCCAATTAGTTTCTAGGAATGTCATTTATGAGATTTCTACTTGAGGTTTTATGTTGTTATTTTAATATTTACCTTGATGTTAAGCAGCACCATGCAGTGCCTACATTGGTCTGTATCACATTTGTGACCTTTTTTTTAAACTATGAGGATGTGAATCTATCCTAAATGAAAGTATGTTCAGGAGTCAAATTAGTTAACTCTGTATTTTGTGTCATTAGAAGGTTTCTAACAAATTTATAACTTTGAAGATCATCTCCTAACGACAGCAGAGTGGAAACAGAAAGAGTAGACTGAGAAGTTCAAGAAGTAATGATAGCGCCTCCACCTTCATAGGCCTGAAGTCATCCATTCACAGTTTTGTAAATTTCTAGAGATTTAATATTGAAAAACATTTATATCTCAACAGAAAGCAAAGAATAATGAGGAAAACAGGATTCATTTCACAAATGAAATATTTTCAGTTCTCATTTCAATCAGCTTTTCATAATTATTTGACACAATAACATAAATTCCTCACTTGGTCCCTGAGACACTATTATGTCTCTTTTCTCTGACATTGATAGTGAGTCTCTACTTGCTTCTCCTTCCTTTCCCAACTTCATAAACTGAAATGGTTCAAGATTCCGTCCTTGGATGTCCCTCTCCTACCTATATTTCTTCCTTTGTGATCTCCATTAACTCTTCAGTTTTGAATACCACACACGTGATGATGACATTCAAATTGTTATCACAAACTCCAAACCCCTTTTCTGAATTTCTCACTGGACACTTCCTCTGGGATGTTCAGTGAGTGTCTCCTATTAGACACAGCCCACAGTGAGCCCTTGACCGCCACGCACACCCCAGATCCACTCATCTCCCAGTCTCCCTAACCTTAGTGAATGGCACACTGTTTTCAGCTGCGTTGCTGAAACAGAATCTTGGAATTACTCTTGACCCTTTCTTTTATTTTAAAGCCTACATTCTGGTAATCAGTTAGTCCTGTCAGTTCTTTGGCTTCCATGTGCTTTTGACTTGAGTAACTTCTCATCTCCTTCAGAGTGAACACTCTGATCTAAGACATCCTCATTTCCTACCCAGTTTGCAACCACAGTCCGTTAGCTGTTCATACCACTTCCATTCCTGCTCACTTGGTCTCCACACAGAAGCCAGAGGCAATTTTAAGCAATGTAGATACATGCTGTTCTTTTATTACTTAAATCCTGAAAAGGCTTCCGATGTCTTTTAGAACAAAATTAAAATCCTGACCATGGATTTTGATACACTTATGGTCTGGCCATGACCTACAACCAACCTTATTTCTTAGTGCTTTTCCTCTTGCCCATTCTATTCCAGCCACACTGGCCTCTTTGGGCTTTCTTGAACATGAGATACTTTGCCTTTTCCCTTTCCTTGCCTCAAATGCATTGCTCTCAACATCATGAGGTACTCCTCACTGCATTTAGGTCTCTCTCTACTCAAGTATCATCTCATTAGAACAATCTTCCTCGAAAACTCTGTTTGAAATAGCACCTGCCACCTTATCACTTGATCCACTCATATTCCCTTATGTTTCTTAACGGTGGTCATTTCCTGGTCATTTATGTGAGCGTATAGGCATACATGTCAATGTATTATTTATGTATATATTATTTAGCATCCTTGTTGCAAGGACGTTGTCAGTTTTGTTCATTTCCATCTCCAATACCAAGAATTACATGTGAACTGTAGTAGATATCGAATAAGTAATTGTTAGATAAATTAAATAAAAATGCAGTGAGACCTCTACAGTTATCGTGTATTAGGTAGAGCCTTCCAGTGACCTTGAGGGACACTTAGCATGCTCAGGAAAGTGCTCTGGGGACTCCAGGATTGTCCTCATATTGTTGTCAAGTGTGGAATTCACTCGGCCAGTGGAGCACTGTCCAATGGCACTTCCAGTGACAATGGAAGTGCTCTGTAGCTTCACTACCCATTACAGTAGCTGCTGCCACTATTTTTAGTGTTTGAAATGTGGCTAGCAGAACTGAAGAATTTAATTTTAACTAGTTTTAATTTTAATTTTTTAAAATTTAACTAGCCACATTTGACTATCAAACTGGACAACAGAGACCTAAATCATAGGAGGGAAATAATGGCCTGCCTTCAACAACCTTAGGCTGGTCTTTTCTAGTAAATATTAAATGAAACCGAACTCCCTGTTTGTTTGTTATTTAATTTTTGCAGCTATGTGTGCTTAGCTCATTCTAGAAATGCAAAAGGAGAAAATACAAACATCTATTTTTAAAGCAGAAAGCCAATTTCCCAGCACAGGAAAGAGGCTGCTGGCAGAGGCTTCCTTGCTAACGGGGATTAGGAGAGAAAATACAGGACACAATTGCTTCCAGTGGAGCCAGTCAGCAAAGCCAGGGGTTTCTGTAGATTCCCACTTAGTTATATTTCGCTTTCTTTCTCTACCTCCAGTGCTGACTTGAATCTCTGGATTTGCAGGCATTTACTGAGTAACCAAGAGAGAGAGAGAGAGAGAGAGAGAGAGAGAGAGAGAGAGAGAGAGAGAAAGTATAGAAAAATGAATAAAATTGCCCTTGCATTTTTTCTGAAATTGGCACAATGTAATTTAAAATATACAACTTTATAAATTACACAATCCTTATACTAAAGGAGCTAACTGTATCACAAATAGCTGCACACTATCCTCTGATAAGAAGTTAATTTAAAAACTGTTTTCAGCTGGTACAATGGGAAAGGAGAAAACTATATCTATAAAACTTATTTTCTTTTATATGATATATTATAGAACTGTACACCTGAAACCTATATCATTTCATTAACCAATGTCACCCCAATAAATTCAATGGAAAAGAAAAAATAACTTATTTTCATATACAGTAGAGAAAAGAAACAACACATGCTTTTCTTTAAGTCCTCTTCTGTCTCAGAGCTACTACATCCTGATTACCACTAGAGGGAAAAATAAGAGGATGTTCCAGGATAGTGGAATAAATGTCTAGCATCCTAATTTCCTCCCTTTTAATCAAGTTGACTTGCCATTAACTATATGACCAACCTAGTAAACCAGGGTTTTCAGCCTCTGCACTATTGACAATTGGGCAGAATCATTCTTTGTTGTGGGTGGTTGTCTGGTGCATTATAGGATGTCTAGCAGTATCCCTGACTTCTACCTAATTAGTGCCAATACCAGCCATCCTCTCACTGAGTTGTGAATAACTAAAAATGTTGGCAGATACTGCCAAGTGTCCCTCAGGGGTCAGTCACCCCAGGATGAGAATCGATAAAGAGTGTGACAGTCTAGGGCAGCACAGCCAACTCTCTTCTTGTATCTATCTGGATCTTGACCTTGTAAGCTTCATTTGTTCTTAACCTCCTGTTACTATCTTAGACCTGAAAATATATTTTCCTTTAATTATTTGACCTCAGCGTTCTCTGAGACTCAATACTGGACTTGCCTGCTGATGTCTCTGCCCTGGACTGAATGCCTTTGCCTCAACATGTAAGCAACCCTTAGATTGCAGGCCCCATCATCAGGGTGGGCCTTCCTGACTGGTGACTCTACCAGAGCTGCCTGCGGTATCACAGGCAGAGCACACCACCTTCTGGGAAGGAAATGATCTAGTTTCTGGTGAGTTATAGTTCCAGCTTGGTTGTTACCTTGCCTTTTCTGTATCTCCTTATATCACTTAAATAAATTCCTTGTGCCTCAATTTATTTGTCTTCAAAATGAAAGCACAGTTCACCCTTGAACAACATGGGTTTAAACTTGAAGGGTCCACTTTCAAAAGCAGATTTTTTTCAATAAATAAATACACTACTGTAAATGTGTAAATTTACACATTTACACATACTGTAAATTAAATACTGTAAATGTGTTTTTCTTCATTATAATTTTCTTAATAACATTTTTTCTCTAGCTTACTTTATTGTAGAATGTGTGTATAAAACTTACAATATACATAGTATGTTTATGTTAGCAGTAAGGCTTTTGTTCAACAGTAGGCTATTAGTAGCACAGTTTTGGGGGTGCCAAGAGTGATACATGGATTTTTGACAATGCGGTGGGTGATGGTAGATGTCCCTAACCCCTGCATTGTTTAAGGGTCAACTGTACTGATTTCTGCCCTAATTGCTGCAAAGACTTGCAAAATTTAAATGAGACAATATTAGAGTGTTTTGGAAAGATTAAAAAACCATTTTTTTCTATATGTGAGTGTATTAGTGGCAATGTTCCTTACTCCATGGAAACCTACAGCAAGTTAGAGGTGGGTGAAGGCTGGTAGCTCTCAAACATGCTGGCCTATCAGTATACATTTTAAAGTGAGCCTGAGCTTGCTCCCACTTTCGCTCCCAGGGTGACAGTATGGAACTTTACGGAATGGGAATTGGAGGTGTCTCCTTGACTGCATGGCAGCACCAAACTAGTCTAGCAAAGTCCCACTTAATCAATCCAAGTGCCAGTGTCAAATGGAGTCTATGGCCTGTGTGAGGGAGAAAAGTATTGGGGGTGCCAACATAGCTCCCCAAAAGAAGGGTGAGCCCCTTATTCAGTGCTGGGTATTAATGGCTGCAAATCCTGTCTCCTGTCTTCTTAACTCCCTTAACCCTTAAGCATGGAGGAGCACTTCTGTTTCTTCCCTTTGTCATGGAGTATAAAATGAGGAACGCTCTCTAGAGGCCTGGGTCTTACTCTATCATGCAGTTCTGTGGTGGCTTCTAAGCAGACATAGTCTATTTTCCTTTCAAGGGATTCACCACGGCCTCACCTTTAACCTTTAAAGCAGTTCCACTAACCCCTGTGCACAACGTATATGCACCTGTGTGTTGTGTACTCATGTATATGCGCGCTCAGAATCAGTATTCCCTTAGGGATTTGGGAAATGCAGAAACCAGAAGATCAAGCATGCCTACAATGCATTTGCAACTTTATAAGGAGGAGAAGATGATTTCTCTTTAAAGGTTCTCTTTCTTGTGAATGATGTTTGAGAAGCGCCACCTTGAACCCCTGCACCTAAGAAGCAGGACAAGGCTTTTCCAGTCAAGATACTGAACCAACACCATGAGCAAAGCAGGAAGAGTGAACTCGGCAAGGCATGTGTGGGTTGCCAAGAGGCTTACCCTTTAATTCAGGGTCAGAGTTGCACCTTATTGTGCCCAATTTGGAAATGAGAAACAATATTTGCATAGTATTCAGATATGTCATTCTTAAGAATAGGAACATTGAAGATAGCCAAGCAGAGGGGGAACAAGTCAAAAGATATTGTCCGGAGTTAAAAATAGCTGCCACAGAAAATACATTTGCATTTGGCACCGTGCCTTTCCACATTCACGTTAATCGGCCATTTGGCTCACTGTGTCAAGCAGACAGCGCTTCACACCTCTGGGACGTGGGGGCTACAATACCCTGCTGGCTGCTTCCAAACCACACAAGTTGGAGACTACGGCAATTGTTTCTGCAATTAAAGTCATTTTTTTCTTTCATGTCCATAAAGAGTCTATTTCCAATGTGAAAAAATTGCCCCCTCTTGGCTGATCACTGTCCACAGAGGAATAATGCTCTGTTGAAGTCCCCCCACCCTCAGACCCTTTCTCGATCACTGTCAGATGATGTCAGACGTCTACCCTTTCATTACACCCTTGGGCTGAGCAGACACAGCTAGATTCTCAGCCAACTATGAAGTTTAAATTGGTAACCCCAAATTTGTTCTATAAATTCCAGCAATAACTGCTCTGGGCAGAATTTCAATGTTATCTTCATGCCTAAGTTTAAAAAGGGGAAGAAAAAAATTAACCAGTCTCCAATGATTTACCTTAGAGAATGTATGAACCATAACACTTGACTCGTTTTCTTTCAAAGGAATGTTCCCATCTATTTTTTTTTGTCCCTCTCTCATAGTCTACAATTTATTATGACTGTGGAGCCACAAAAATTTGCCAGTGGCTTAGAAAACTGTGTAACTGTATATTTATTACTAGACAAGTGTATAATGTGAGCACACTGTTTTAAAAAATAATGTTACATTGGAGTATTTGAGCTCAGGGAATAAAGGATTTTATTTTGCTTGTAACAGAGCCACAATTCAGCATATGCTTAAGTAATCTTCAGGAAACAGCACTATTCGAGGGAAATGATCTAACTATGATAAGTGGTGAACAGAGCTTATTAGGAAGTAGTAGTTCGGAGGCTTTATATAAAGTACTTCAGAGAACATTCTGGCATTTGTCTAAAAGGATATGACTGTTTTAAAGAGAGTTATGAGTTGTCAGTTGTTTTAAATTACTAAGCTCTCCCTCTGGACTCCACCTCTACTTCCCTGGAGAAAACATTAGGCTATCGCCCCATGTCTTTGTGAACCCACTTTATAGCACCTCCATCCCCGGGTTGATTAAGATCCCTGCCAGGTTACCTGAATATTAGTGGGTCCCATGCAATCGCTTGTGACCTAATCACAAGCAATTACCAAAGAATTTTGAAAAGCATTAACTCCAAATTATATAGAATTGAGGATTAACTGAGGAGAACTGTTATAAAATTGGGAATTGTATAACAAAATGAAAGAAGCAAGTCACCTTCTGGCCTGTTAATTTCCTTGTTTAAAAACAGAAAATACCCTGAAGTTTTCATTTAAAATAAAATTTATATTTTTAAGAGAGAAAGACAATGTATATGTGTAATATTGTGTTCCTCATGGTCATTTCTGTTATCAGAAATCTTGAAAATGGAAGACTTTTTTTGGTTATATCCATTTTTCCAGTCATTTCATATATTTTTGGTAATAAATGCTTATATTAACCTGGTTGTTCTTGAGTATCCTAAAAACACTTTTGACCCATTTTTTAATCATAGTGATCTAGGCTCCCAGTAATTAGCAAAATTAACATTTTTTTCCATATTGCAAACAAAAAATGAAATAAATGGGACTGATTAAAGAAATACAAAACCTAAGTCTACCCAGAGAGTTAAAGGACGCTGAACTTACAAATAGAATGTGATGTGACTAATTTTTAAGAGAACAGATTGAGAACTCAGTATAGATATTACATCTTTTTATGAGTTTTGAGTAATACATTAATTGTATAATAATACTCTTCTCAGGATAATCCTCTATCCATTCATGCTTTGGAAGAGACTGCTTTGTTGGAGATGCTTTTTTAAGATTGGCTATGTCATAATGGCTAGAATATAACTAAGAATTTGACTTGATTGCAGTGCTTAGGATAGAGGTTTAAAAGCAAAGAAATTGGATGGGATTGAACTGGATAATAAAATGGGATGTTCAAGGGATGGAGTATGGGTTGGAATCAAGCAACTAGGAATAATAGTATCAGTATCAAAAAATAATAATAGCTAATGTTACTGCTTTATCTACACTAGGAACTATGCTAGATTTTTAAATTCGTACTACACTTTCTATGATGTAGGAAATTTTACTCTCCAAATTTTATAGACAAAGAAACTAAGTTGAAGACTGTATTGAGTTTTCAACTTATGGTGCTTAAGTTTCAGTAAGACATCCAAATAGAGGTATCAGTAGGCATTTGGAATATGAGCCAGCATCCAAGGAAAGAAAATCTGATCTGTATGTAGGTAATGGGAGCTATTGGACTATAAATGATAATTCAGGTCACACAAGTCCATGAAGTAAAGTTTCATGACACCGGACAATAAAAGAAAATTGGAGGGGAAAGTATCATTGGATGTATTCTTTAATGATCACAATAAAAACTATTTTGGAAGAGAGGAAGGGACAAAAGCCATATTGTGCTGGACTAAAGAATGAAGTATAATCTTCTAAGATATTTATTTGCCTATTAATAAAAAAGAGAAATAACTTAATTATTCCTTTGCTTTAATAAAATATCTGCTGTGGACAGATTTCAAATAGACACTTTGACTGATAGTATAGTTTCAAGTGTCAGTATCTCAATTTTTGTTAACCAAAAGCCTTTATTAACTTTTGAAAATAGTAGGAATACAGAATTAAAGAATTATACAAAAATCTATGACCTTCCTATGTACTAACAATGAAATTTCAGAAACAAGAAATGGAAAGCAATTTCTTTTGCAACTGCAACAAAAAGAATAAAATACTAAAAATAAACGTATAGGATGTGAAGGACCTACTTAAAACTACAACACATTATTAAAAGAGATTGAAAAAGACACAATGAAAGGAAAAGATATTCCATGTTCATAGATTGGAAGAATCAATAGTTAAAATGACCATATTATATAGATTTAATGCAATCCCCATCAAAAATCTCAAACCAATATATAGATTTAATGCAATCTCCATCAAATACCTCAAAGGAATTTTTTTTAAAAATCATCATATTTGTATAGAACAACAAAAGACCCCAACTAGCTAAAGTAATCCTGAGAAAAAAAATGAAATAGAAGGTATCACACTCCCTGTCTTCAAATTATAACTATAAAATGATAAAAATCAAAACAACAAAGTATTGTCAGAAAAACAGACACACAAACCAGTGGAATAGAATTGAGAGCACAGAAATAAATTCACATGCATATGGGCAAATAATTTTTTTACAAAGGAGCCAAAGACATACAATGAAGAAAAGAATAATAAGTTGCACTGGGAAAATTGGAAAGCCACATGCAAAAGAATGGAACTAGACTATAGTTTGTTCTCGTGTACAAACACTAATTCAAAGTGGATCAAAGACCTAAATTTAAGACCTGAAACAATAAATTACATGGAAGAAAACATAGGTATTAAACTTATGGACCTTGGTCTTAGAGAAGATTTTATGAATTTGACCCCAAAGGCAAGGGAAGTAAAAGCAAAAATAAATAAATGGGACTATATCAAACTAAAAGGCTTCTGCACAGCAAAAGAATCCACCAACAAAACAAAAAAGCAGCCAATGAGATGGGAGAAGATATCTGCAAACAACAATTCTGACAAGACGTTATGTCCAAAATACAATTAAAGGACTCATACACTTGATCCCAACCAAACAATCCGATTAAAAAATAGAAAGAGGACCTGAACAGCTGCTTCTCCCAAGAAGAAATGCAAACGACCAACAGATGTATAAAAAGGTGCTCAACTTCCCTAGCTATTAGGGACATGGGAATCAAAACTACAATGACATACCACATCACACCTGTTACAATGGCTATCATCAACAAAACAAGCAATAAAAAGTGTTGGAGAAGTTGTGGAGAAAAAGGAAAACCGTATGGAGGTTCTTCAAAAAATTAAGAATAGTTACCGTATGATCCAGCAACCCTTCTTCTGGGTATTTACCCAAAACATTTGAAAACATTTAATCACAGAAATATATGCATATGCGCACCACTATTTTCACTGCAGCATTTTCACTGTGGCCAAGCCATGGAAAAAAACGAAGTGCCCTTTGATAGATGATTGGATAAAGAAGATGTGGTACATATACACAATGGACTACTACTCAACCGTAAGAAAAGATGAAATACTGCCATTTGAGACAACACGGGTGGACCTTGAGAATATCATGCTAAGTGAAATAAGTCAGCCAGAAAAAGCTAAGAAGCATATGATTTTATTCATATGTGGGATATCAAATTGAAACTCATAGACAAAGACAACGGTATGTTGGTTACCAGAGAGAAGGGGAGTGGGTGGGTGGTAAAGGGTAAAGGGGACCAAATATATGGTGACAGAAAATGATTTGACTTTGGGTGGTGGACACACAATGCAATATACCAATCATATATCATAGAAATGTGCACTTGAAACCTATATAATCTTATTAAACACTGCCACCCAAAAATTAGATTTTAAAAGATTGCAGCTCCTTCTCACATCTCTCTCAGTGTTGGCTTAGGAAATACATATCACTGAAACACCCCATAATGAAGTAAACTATTAGTAGACTCCAGAATTTTCTATTTAAATTCCAGCCAAAACAGTTATGAAGTCCATAAATCCAATGTTAACAATGGGTAGTGACAGAAATTTGAGGAGCTATGTTTATTAGATACAGATCATCACCACAAAGAAACCTCATGATTTATGAGAAATTAGTCATTTGTTTGCTCTTGTTGAGTCATATGACAGTCTCAGTTTTAGTCATTTTGAGATTCAAGTATTAAACAATAGTGTAATATTAGCAAACAATAATTCCTTCTCTTGTGCCTAATAAAAACACATAGAAATTCAAAAACCAGTAAGGCATTTTCTGTGTACTACAGAATAAAAGCAAAGACTTGTAAAATTACATTTTAGTCATCACTGGTAATATAACTGCAAATATAAGGAATTTCATGTCATTTGTAATGGGCATGGCCATCTGTTTAGCACAGTTGTTCTTTCATGGATCCCTGGTGATTGAAAGTAGTACAGTTGCCACTGAAAGAATAGACCAGGAGAGCATGTGATCTGAATGGGAAGCCAAAAAACAACGAGGTGTATTACATTCAGGAACCCAAGATTAATTCTTCGGATATTAAAAATTCTTGGTCCTATAATTTCTCTTAAGAAGAAAACTTTATAAGATTGGTTGAAATTCCCATAAATAATAGTTGCCATCATTAAAACCCTTAAGTATATTATGCCTAACTAAAAACTGTAGGAATGGTTTCTTTCAGAATCACTGGATGTATTTGCACCTACTGCTTCCATAGTCAAGCCATTGGAAGTAATAAAACTGAAAGTTGTCTTAATTCTAACAAACTTTCACTTTTCAAAAAATCTGTTTTATTTGTGTTTGGCAATGCCAACTCATTTGATGCTCGGCTCATGGAGCCCATCAATGAGAGCCATTAGCTATGTGCAGAATGTAATATGTCAGCCAGACAGAATTTGATTCTAGAAATGAATCACAGGCCAGAGATGAATGGCAATTTTTACTTTTCCTTAAGTGTCAGTCCACACTTTGAGGCAGGTTTTTATTTTTATTTTTCTGGCACTAATAGATTCTCTTTCCACCTTAGCACTAATAAAAACCCCAGGCCTACCCTACTACTGATGACCTGGTCATCTCTTTCCTTCCAGAAATGCCAATGGCACTTTTTAACATTTTAACCCTTCTTCAAAAGTTTATGATGTACCATTCTTATTTATTTACTCGGTATGTATATATTGAGTTTCTTTTAACTCTAAAGCTATAGTAGTGAGTCAGACAACAAGGGGTCTGCCCTCCCTTTTTCGTAGTCTGGTGGAGGAGGCAAATGAATATGACAAAAGTAAGTAAGTGCAGTTAAGGTTAATGAGCTAAGGAAAGTGCAGGATGCTGCTGACTGGCTAATCAATATTATTGAAGGTGGTCTGCAGGATCAAGAAAGACCTCTTGGAAGAAAGGAAGAGCTAAGGAAAGGAAGGAGCTAAGAAAGGCAGTTGGAGGAATATGGAGAGTGTCCCAGACCAAAGGTGAGCACCCCCCTTCCCACGGTATATGTGTCTCTTTTTACACCTAAATTGAAGTCTGTCAGCAAGAGAACCAGGACCATTTTGTGCTTATCTGCATCTCCCAAACATTTTTTAAAAAATAACCCTACACTTAGTAAAACCAATATCAATAGTTGATTACTAACTGATGCTGAATTAGAGCTGTATGACAGCCATAACTCTTCATTTAAAGAATCGGTTTGCAGATTGAGTTAAACGTGTGAACATTAG
Organism: Carollia perspicillata; assembly: GCA_004027735.1. NCBI lineage: Eukaryota > Metazoa > Chordata > Mammalia > Chiroptera > Phyllostomidae > Carollia > Carollia perspicillata. The sequence continues at coordinate 90,659 of PVKM010000331.1, read as the reverse complement.
ACTCAGTCTTTGTCAGGGTAGCGCAGAAAAGAGGTTTATGGAAAGGAGGAACATTAATTGTTGTGTGAAAAGGATGTAAGGATATTTGGAGGGCTAAAACTTTGAGCCCATTCGGATTCTTATTTCTGATATTATTGGTTTTCTGTGCTCATGCGAAGTGGGGCACAGAATGAAGGGGAAGTGACAAAAGAGGCTGGTGTGGACTGTCATCGGGTGCCCACTAGGAAGGCTAAAGGAGATGGTATGTGCATATTTATTTAAACATTTGAAATAACACTTTAGCTATTGTCAATAAGTAGATATTAGTATTGCAAGTGTGCAAAGTTAATCTTCATTAATATAATAACAACAAAAAGAAACATCTTTAAAAATTTTATTGAACTTACTGGGTTGACATTGGTTAATTAGATTATGTAGGTTTCAAGTGTATAGTTTTATAATACATCATCTGTATATCACATTGGATGGAAGTCAAGTCTCCTTCCATATTTGACCCCCCTTACCCTCTTCTAACTCCGCCCATCCCCTTTCCTTCTAGAAACCACAATACTGTTGTCTGTGTCTAGGAGTTTTGTGAACAAAACCATCTTTATTCTTTCAGTTATGGCAGGACTGTATCTGTATTCTGAGAGTCCAGAGAATGTTAAAAAGTCAAGTCCATAGATAAATACATAAACCAAGTTCATGGAAGACAAGAATCATTGTTGAACAGAGATAATGGGACATATACTCGCATACAGAGATTTGTCCTGAGCTCTATATACAGGAGGGTGTTTCAGGTACTAAGACAGCTTCCACAAAATGTTACTGACATCTCGGCACAGACTCTGCGACAAGAGCCTCTGTACCTGCAGCTGCTCATAAGGGACCAACTCGTTGGCAAGGCTTAGCAACCAGTCTCCTCAGGTACCTTCTGCTGCCAAGACCAAGGTCCACATCTGGACCAAGATGTGCTGCCAATAAGTTCGGTCAATCAGTGCTCATTGTCTCACTTTCTCCTTTGATCATATTTAGAGTTTAACAAAAAATTCATTGATACTGCATACCACAAATAGTTCTACATTAAATTATATTGTGTTTTCAAGTGCTGGCTCTTCACTGTGCAGCACCCAGCAATTTACTTATGATCTCAGGGCTTTTACTCTACTGTCTCCTTACTTAATGTTTTTATTTACTTTATTCCTTCTCATCTTTCTGCAATTTCTGCTATCAATCTATAATGTCAGAACTCTTGCTTCTGTCTACAAAACCTTATGATTTTCCTTATGATCTCAATACTTATCTTGAAGTTTGAGGCTATTTTCCCTACTTCAAACCATGTCAAATATCAGCACTATTTGCTTTTTCCTTCAATTCATCTTCTGAATATTTGTGGGACTGTCATGGCTTTTTCAGTTTTAGCCTTTGACTGTGCTGTACTTAGATCTCCTTAAGTTTTCTTCTTGGTGGTATTGGAGTTCAAGTTGTCTTCTCTCTCTCTCTCTCTCTCTCTCTCTCTCTCTCTCTCTCTCTCTCTCTCTCTCTCTCTTTCTGTTTTCACTGTTGATATTTATTTTTTAATTTTTATTGTTCTTCAAGTACAGTTGTCTCCATTTCCCCTTTCCATTTCCCTCTCCCCAGCCATCCTTCCTTCCCATTCCTGATCCCACTCCCTTTGGTTCTGTCCATGTCCTTTATAGAGGTTCCTGAAAACCCTTCTCCCTCTCTCCCACATTATCCCCAAGCTTTTTTTTTTTTTTTTTGAGGCTTATTCTGAGTTGATGTCCTTTCTCTTTCTCCTTAGCTGCTAGGCCCCTTCAGGTGTTGTTATTTTCATCTCTCAGTTCAGGGATTGGATTGGTCCTGAGTATATTGAAACTACATCACTTGTACCCCTCAGATTCTCCATGGAAAGATAACAGCCTATAATTCATTTATAAATCTGGAGATATTAACTGATACACAATCAATCTGTAGTCTCACTAATAGAATCAGGTGAAAAAAGAACAAAATTGGTACAGAACAAGTAAATGCTAATTAAGTATATAGTGTACCCCCAAATTATAGAATAAGAGAGTTAAAACTAACAAAAAATAGAAGACAAAATAGAAAATTCATGTTTCTATTATATGTCAAAAGGGTTAGACTTCCTTTCATGATAATTTGGTACTCTAGGGAAATTATGTAACAGTACCATTGAAAAAATTTAATATACTTAATCAAATATTTTAAATTCTTCTTAAATGTATTGATGAGATTGTAAGAACTTTTTGGCATACTTGGGCCAAGCAGAATGAAGGGAGATATCCAATGAGAAAGTGCAGAACTGAAGCCAGGTTCCTACGGAGACACTTTCTGAAATGTGAATTTTAGAATTTTAATGCTGTCTAAGAGTAGAGAAGAAGTAGCAAAAACAAATATCCATCTAAGGTAGGAAGTTAATAGAGTATCATCCCCTTATACATGACTGGGACCTTGAAAAGTAACATTCCCTTTTTTCTTTTTTAAAAGATTTTACTTGTTTATTTTTAGAGAGGGGGGAAGGGAGGGAGAAACATCAATGTGTTGTTGCCTCTACGTGTCCCCTATTGGGGACCTGACCTGGCCCACAACCCAGGCATGTGCCCTAGATTGGGAATTGAACCAGCAACCCTTTGGTTTTCAGGCTGGCACTCAATCCACTGAGCCACACCAGCCAGAGTGAAAAGTAACATTTTCAATGCTAGTGTGGATTAAAACATCACCCTGCACCGTAAATAAAAAGATGAGTGCTCTAAAATGAGAAATTAGAAATATATTTGAATTATCAGATGTAGAATGCAAAATTAATATATATTTATTTTTTAAAAAAATAACATGCTCTGCTCGGGTGGCTCAGCTGGTTGTAGCATCTTCCCATGTACCAAAAGGTTGTGGGTTTGATCCTGGGTCAGGGCACATACCTAGGCTGTGGGCTCCATCCCAGGTCAGGGTGTGTATAGGAGGCAACTGATCAATATTTCTCTCTCACAACAATGTTTCTCTGTCTTTCTTTTTTTAAAATATATTTTATTGATTATGCCATTACAGTTGTCCCACTTCCCCCCTTTATTCCCCTCCACCCTGCACTCTCCCTCCCACTCACACTCCCTCCCTTTAGTTCATGTCCATGTGTCATAAGTTCTTTGGCTTCTACATTTCCCATACTACTCTTGCCCTCTCCCTGTCTATTTTCTCCCCGCCATCTATGCTACTCATTCTGTACCTTCTCCCCTCCTCTCCTCCTCTCACTCCCCTGTTGCTAACCCTCCATGTGACCTCCATTTCTGTGGCCTTGCCCCTGTTTTAGGTGTCCACTTAGTCTGCTATTGTTTTAGGTGTGGTTGTTAATAACTGTGAGTTTGATGTCCTTTCACTGTTCATATTTTTTATTTCTTTTTCTTAGATAAGTCCCTTTAACAGTCCCTCATATAATAAGGGCTTGGTGATGATGAACTCCTTGAACTTGACCTTATCTGAGAAGTACTTTATCTGCCCTTCCATTCTAAATGATAGCTTTGCTGCATAGAGCAATCTTGGATGTAGGTCCTTGCCTTTCATGACTTGGAATACTTCTTTCCTGCCCCTTCTTGCCTGTAAGGTCTCTTTTGAGAAATCAGCTGTGAGTCTGATGGGAACTCCTTTGTAGGTAACTGTCTCCCTATCTCTTGCTGCTTCTAGAATTCTCTCCTTGATTTTAATCTTGGCTAATGTAATTATGATGTGCTTTGGTGTGTTCCTCCTTGGGTCCAACTTCTTTGGGACTCTCTGAGCTTCCTGGATCCACTGGAAGTCTATTTCCTTTGCCAGATTGGGGAAGTTCTCTTTTATTATTTGTTCAAATAAGTTTTCCACTTGTTGCTCTTCCTCTTTCCCTTCTGGTACTCCTATAATTCAGATGTTGGAATGTTTGAAGATGTCCTGGAGGTTCCTAAACCTCTCCTCATTTTTTTGAATTTTTGTTTCTTCATTCTTTTCTGTTTGGTTGTTTCCTTCTTCCTTCTGGCCCACTCCATTGATTTGAGTCCCAGTTTTCTTTCCATCACTATTGGTTCCCTGTGCATTTTTCTTCATTTCACTTATCATTGCCTTCATTTTTTCATCTAATTTGCGACCAAAATCAACCAGTTCTGTGAGCATCCTGATTACCAGTGTTTTGAACTGTGCATCTGATAGGTTGGCTATCTCTTGGTCACTTAAAAGTACTGGCTCTGGGGCTTTGAGCTATTCTTCTGTTTGAGTAATATTTGGTCAAGTGGCACCTATTACATATGGGTGGTAGAGCCTTAGGTGTTTACCACGGTTGGGCAACCTAGTTGCTGGGTTATGATGCTATTTGTGGGGGTGGGGTCAAAGAGGGAACAATGGTGCCTGTTCCGTGCTCTTTTGGATTTGTGTCCCCTCTGCTACTTCCCACAAGCAAACTGGACCCCCCAGGAGCTGGTTCCCAGGTGGGCGGGCCTATGCATGCTCCAGGACTCTGTGGGTCTCCCCAGCGACCTCTCACGGGAGGCTGGGAGTCTCCCCTGGCCCCTTTTCAGTTGGTGTTTTTAGGCGTTATTTCCTGTCGTTGGGGCCCTGGGTTGCGAGGTCCATCTAACTGTCAGTTCTTGACTAGTTTATCTGCGCTTGAATGTGTGACCACCAATGGCCAACAGCCCTGCCTGTTTCCTCCCCGTGTCTGGAGTCTGTGAGCCGGGCGCTTGCACAGCCTGTGCTTCCAGTCTGCCAGCCACTGTCTTTTCCTGCCACATTCCCTCTCTCCCGACCGCCGACTCCGCCCCTCTTACCGGTCTGGTTGAATGGTTGTCGGACTTCCGTAGTTCAATTTTCTGTTTTGGTTGTGTTAGTGTTTATAAATATTTGTTGTCTTTAATTTTGGTTGTATGAAGAGGCACAGTGTTTCTACCTATGCCTCCATCTTGGCTGGAAGTTGTCTTCCTCTCTCTCCCTTACTCTCTTTCTAAAATCAATAAATACATTCTCAGGTGAGAATAAAAAAAAAATAAAAAGCATATCCTTGGGTGAGGATTTGAAAAAAATTAAGAGATAACATTCTTAAATAGATGGTGTGCACCTCAAGCTTTCGGAAGATGTGCAGAAGCACAAGAGGGCTATGGAGAACTATCTCCTAACAAAGGTTAACAAATGGTTCTTGGATAACTTGCTAATCACAATAGAGAAATACAACTGGTCTTTCAACTCAAAAATTACTAATGTAAGTACTTTTAAAAATTAAACATGGAAAGTGAAATTTTAGAGGAAATAAAATATTACTAAAATATTTAGAGAAAATAAAATATCATAAAATAAAATATTAAACTAGATGCAAAAAAGCAAATTTTATATTAAACTATATAGAAATATTCAAGTTTTTGTACAACAAAACTAAAAATCTGTGGTTCTTAAAAACAAAAAATATATAATCTCGTATTTAAACTAATGCAAATAAAAATATTAATAAATTTAACTATAGTAAAATGAATAATTTTTGTTCTTTAGTTTTTACTATATAGAGAATACAATGAAATATTACAAACTTCAACTTCATTCCTCAAAATGGATGAAGTTAAAAAAAACTAATGTGTCAAAGAAGTGCTAGTGGAATAATAAAGCCTGATTCCATTTATATAAAATTGAGAAGCAATTAAAATAAAACAATATATTGTTTAAGAAAACATACATCAATGGTGAAATTATGCATTTTTACAAAAAAAAGCAAGGAGATGATTGATACAAACTTCTGGAGGTCATTGGTTGGAGCGAGAGAGGCATACAGTGAAGGGATGTCTTCATGGGCCCTTCTCATCGTGTAGGAGTTTCATTTCTTACCCCAGATGGCCTGTGGGTAGGCATAGCAGGATTTAAAGCCACTTAGGTGAAACCGCAATTGATTGAAACATCCTTGAAATCATTTTGATACAAGAGTGTTCAGGCATCTTGCTTAACATAAAGTGTTAAAGTTATAGCCGTGTTTCGACTAAATCTCTTTTTTTCTTGTCTGTGTGTCCTATCCCATTTTAAAATGCAAAACCATGTTTCATTATCACTGTCCCTGTCTGGAAAAGGGCAGGCTCTGAGAAAGAGTAAGACCTGCCATTCTCCTGCTGTGTGCCTAATCCTCGCAGTATTTGCTGTTTCTGAGTAAATCCCTTCTCTTCCAGAGAAGAGAATCCAAAGGACAGTATAGAGTGTGCATTGTACCCTTACCTTTTCTAGTTCATACATGCCCATAATGATGGTTACGTGTGAGTATGCAGACCCAAGGATTCCATTTACACCCTCTTGGTGAAAGGCATAACAAGTTCTGTGTAATTTTTATTTTCTTGAGAAAGAGAAGCTTGTTGGAACAATTTTAAGAGGTGATCAGAACAAAAGAGGATTTTTTAAAAAGGTAAACCATAATGTTCTCAAACTGGAATTAATGACTTATTTTAAAATGTAACCCAAAGTCTTGTCAGTAGGTTGGTTTCCTGTTTAAGACCACATCATTGAGTCAGAGGCTTGAAGGAGACCCAGAAAAACTGAGGCTCGGGGGAAAACAGCTGACGATCATGAGTGACTGACGGGCTGCATTTCAGTAAGCCTCTGCAACCCCAACTTACCGCACGAAGTGGAGGTCATGTGATGTGTCAGCACCAGTTTCCACTTTTTCCCTGACTTGCTTTCCCAAAACACGGTTTGGCTTATGTAAGTTCTATGATTTGTCATCAGATGCATGTAAGTTTGGAATAAAAGCCAAGAACATTAATAACCTGCTACCCAATATTTCTTCATGTCATTGCCACAGAGGCTACAATTCCTGGCAAATGAGCAACGATCTTTCCCTGCTGTCCTCCTCTGTTACCAATTTCCCAGTTCCCACAGTGCAGTGGGGCTGCAGCAAATACCCTCTTGGGCCCTTAGTGCCTTCCAAATGCTCTGCTGCTTAACTTTCACAGAAGAAAAAGACTCCCTTCTTCATACAGGATACACAATAGAAGCCAAGATGTTTTCAGTCTAATCAAGTCAGAACAGGTGGCAGGAATAGAGGAAAACTCAAAGGCAGGAGACCTGATAGTGGTGGGATCAGATCTCTAGTTCACACTAGTGGGTCTCTTAGGCTGTAGAAGACTTCACATTTTTTCCCTTTGGAAAATTTTTTGACATAGAATTTTTTTTATTTTTGACATAGAATTGTATTTGTTTTAACATGCTTAAAGCATGAGTAGTCATATATTTTACCTATGCCTTAATATTAAACATATATTTTTTTACATTTTCAAAAAATACATCTCTGGGGTTGGAGTTGCCTAATATTTAAGTGCTTTTGAAATCTTGCACTATAAAAGCAATGACCTGTCACTAAATTTAGTTTGAACAAATTCCTTTAGGATTCATTGCTAATTTGAATCCTGAACCTAATTGGATTCGATGCTAATTTTTGTTATTACAGAGTTCACCTAACAAAATCGATGTTTAAAGAATCTTAAAGAAAAGGTGTAGGTAAAAAGATTTTAACAAAGATTTCTGAAGGATGGCCTCACAATTGCATATGTTGATTATTCCTGTAGATAGACTTTTAAAGATCATTTTCAAAACCAATTATATAAATATTTATAGGGGAGCCCTCTTCAGGAAAAATGAAGACTGGCATGCTAGGAAAAGGAATATCCTGTGCAAAGGCAGCAAGTTCACGATCAACTGTACTTCACTGTAACTCAGTAGGTGTGTCTGGAATGCTTGGCAAGACAGGAATGGATGGATATAGGTTTGAAAAAACAAAGGACTTTTTTCCTAGATCCTCAGATCTTATATTCACCTTATAGCTGAAAGTCTGTACCCTTACCAATCTCTCACTATTTCCCCTACCCTCCAGCCCCTGGCAACCTCTTTTCTCCTCCATTTCTATGAGATTGAGTTTGTTTCAATTCTTCATATAAGTGATACCATGTGGCATTTGTCTTTCTCTATCTGGCTTATTTCTTTTATCATAATGCCTTCAAGATCCACCCTTGTTGTAGCAAATGGCAGGATTTCCTTCTGTGTCATTGCTGGATTGTGTATATAAAATACAATTCTTTATATATACACCATTGTGGGATATATAACACAATTCTTTATCCATTCATCTGCTCATGGACCCTGACATTGTTGCCATATCTTGGCTATTGTGAAAAATGCTGCAATGAACACGAGAGGGCTGATATCTCTTCAAAATCCTTTTTGTTTCATTTCCTCTGGATGTATATATACCCAGGGGTGGAATTGCTGGATTTTATAACAGTTCTATTTCTATTATTTATGTGATATCCATACTATTTTCCATAGTGGCTGCACCAATTTACATTCCTTCCAACAGCAGACACTTGCTTTTTTTCTTTCTTCCACATTTTGCCAACATTTGTTATATCTTATCTTTTTGATGATAGCCATTCTAATAGTTGTGAGGTGCTGCCTCATTGTGGTTTGGGATTTGTATTTCTTGATGATTAGTGGTGTTTGGCACATTTTCATGTACCTGTTGGTTATTTGTATGTCTTCTTTGGGAAAAAGGCCTATTTAGCAACTCTGCCTATTTTTAAGTTGAATTGTTTGGGTTTTGTTGTTGTTTTTCATTAGTGAGTTGTATGAACTCTTAATATATTTTGCATATTAACCCTTTATCAGATATATGATTTGGAAACATTTCCTCCAATTCTATACGTTGCCTTTTCATTTGATGATGGTTCCTTTGCTTTTTAGTTTGAGGTGGTCCCATTTGTTCATTTTAATTTTGGTGCCTTTGCTTTTGGTGTCAAATAAAAAAAAAAAAGGTCATTACCAATATCAAAGTCAAGGAGATTTCCCCCTATATTTCTTCCACGAGTTTTATAGTTTTAGGTCTTATATTCAAGTCTTTGATCTAGCTTGAGTTCATTTTTGTGTATGGTATAAGATCAGGGTCCAGTTTTATTCTTTTGCATGTGGCTATTCATTTTTCCTAATCATATATTAAAGAGGTTATCCTTTCCCCATTGTATATTTTTGGCTGCTTTGTAATAAATATTGGACTTTCAAGCTTTAGGAACTCCACATACATTGGTTGGGGGGTATGGCTTCCTTTTCAACACATGCTTTTGCCATCATGTATATATTTCCTTATTTTTCAGTTATAATTGACATACAAATCATATTAGTTTCAGATATACAATACAGTGATTAGACATTTATATACCTTATGAAGTGATTACCCAGATAAATCCGGTACCCATATGGCACCATACACAGTTATTACAATATTATTGACAATATTCCCTATGCAGTTGTATCTATTTCAAAAAAAGAAATCAATAGTTAGAATAGCAAATGAATCCAGCAGAGTTATATTTTGTTTTTATCAACCGAAATTCTCGTTGGCTGCATTAGGATGCTTTCTCCAGGTAACTTGCCAAGTGCTTTTGGCACGACATTACATCCAGCCTCTCGTTATGTAAATATTGTTCAGGTTTGGTGAGTGGTTCCTTAATTGCTTTTGTCACATATGTTAACTCATTTCCTAATTAGCTAAAGGATTTCAATGATGGGAAAACACATTTTAAAGGCAAAACCGTTTGGATAGGCAGACAGTTGGTTTATAGTTCCTAGTTTGCGCTTGGCAAAAAAAAAAAAAAATCACACACACATACAACCCAAACAATTTTTTTAGTGCATTTAAATACTGACACTGTTTTACAAGTGAAAGTAGCAAAAGGAGAATTTGGCTTATTGCTAGAAATTTAAATGTGTTGCTATTTAAATGCTTATATTCCACCAACTACCCCAAAATAATGGAGAACTGTCTACTGTCTTTACGGATTTTTTTCTGGGTTTATAGAGGAATGTGGGCACTGAACAAGAGGTTTATATGGGAAGCCAAATGGACACAGACGCTGTGTCCGACGGGCCTCAGTAGCAGTCGGGAGCTTTCATTGTGTTCTCTGCAGTGCCAGGGTGTCACTGGTGTTAATTTCACCATGGGGTTCAAGACCGCAGTGATTCCTGAGGCTACTTTTAGGAAAACAGAACATCAAAACTCTAGCAAAATGATCAATGTCATAGCAAAAAGAAAATATGTATTCTTGCTTTTCCTAACAGCCTCCATGGACAAGTGAATTTGCTAAAAGGCCTACTAACTAAAAACTCATATATATATATATATATATATATTTGTGAAAAATTGTGCTTTTATAGTATTTACATTTTTCTTTAATTCAAGAATAGTATTATAGAAGAGAAGGATGGAATTAATCTCTGAAAGATAACAGGTCACAAGAATAGTCCTTTTGGCTTCATTTCTTTTAAAAAACATAATTGCAGACCTTATCAGCAGTAATGAAGTTGTTGCTAAGCAGAGGGGCAGAGAGAAAATGAAGAGGTTCTCCAAGACTTTCACACAACACATACGCAAAAACACACAAAATGATACTATCTATTGTTTTAAATGGGCCAGCCTGTGAATAGAAATTGTAAGGGAAAATGTTTTGGGTGGAGTAGTACAAAAACTAAGAATGATTATATCAAATTTATCATTAAAGAGGAAATTAGAAAGCTTTAGCTTGCTAAGATATTAGCATCTAGGATTATATATTCACAAAATATCATATATTTTTAAGAATACACTGATCGTGAGAAATCTGCTCTTTTAATTTACATGGAACATCGAGTAAGTAGCTATTGGCCTGTAACCAAAAAATACCCCTTGGTGATGCTCTTTCATATTACCTACAAAGAAAATGTGTGTGTAAGAGAACTCTATTGCTAATCAGACCACTAGAGCAAACTCTTAGGTATCCATGTACTTCTATTTTTTTTTAATATAACTTATCTGCTGAACTTCAGCTTATGTGGGATAAACAGTTGCTCATTTCCCTGTGAGACTTCTGCCAGACTGCCTTCTAGAGCTCAGTTGCAAAAGATTACAATGTGGATTTGCTGACAGTTTCCATAGTAACCTTTGTATCTGAATATGTCAGGCTGCAGACCCTCAATCTTTTGTCAGCTGATTCAGAAGACCCAGAGGTTCCAAGGAGTTATGTCTCCTTGGAACAGAGATAGTAGATAAAGGGACGAAAAAGGCATGTACAAAAAAAAGTGTAAAGACAATCATTTTATTTAACTCCCAGGAAAGTGACTTTTCATTTGGGGGAAACTATTTGTAATGGATCAGGAAGAACCAGGAAAACAGAAGCTATGTCAAGGTCTGTTGCAGTGTGTGGTCAGCATAGAATTGGGAGCCTACTGTGTCCAAAGCAGACATACCGCTGCTGCTACCAGAACAGGCTGCCAGCCACACCAGTCCTCCTCTGAGGAGCTTGCTGTCAGCTTTGGGAGCATGATGGTTCAGGCAAAATGACTCTAAGACTCATGGAAATACTAGAAATCATTTCAGACGTCAGTTGATCATTAGCTGCCTGAGAATGTTTTAAGCAAAGATTCTTAACATCTGGAAACCTCTTAAATAAAACTATATGTACCTGTACATATGCTATGTATATATAAAAACAGATGAGTTTCTTGCAGTTTTGTGTATATTGAAGAAACTACCTTGAATATCCATTGCTAGAGAAATAATTCAAAAGATATGGAACATATGGAATACTACACCATTGTAAGAAATAACACTCACCACCATACATAGTTAAAATAACTTTTTTAGTGATGAGAACTTTTAAGATCTGCTCTTTCAGTAACTTTCAAATATGCAATAGAGCTTTATTAACTGAAGTCCCTCCCCATGTTATGCATTACATCTCTGTGACAGCTGCAAGTTTGCACCTTTTGATGGATGTTAACTAGATTTACAGTGGTAATTATTTTGCAATATATATGAACGTCAAATATTCTGTTGTACATATAAAACTAATGTAATGTTATATGTCAATTATACCTCAATAAAATAGAAGAAATATTAAATTATATCTATAACCATTGAATTAGGGCACTATTGTGTATTGCTAAGAAAGAAAAGCACATTACAATATATATTTGGACAAATATGCAGAAAGGTGTGAATGACTGACAATTAATATTACAGGCAATTAATATTTGTTTTCTCAGGGAAGAGGGAGACTAGGAAATAAGAGGAGTATGAGTAATGAAAAATAAGAGCACACTGGAAAAATATACATCATATGATATTAAGTTTAAATGTGGAAATGTATGGCAATTAACATGACTTCGAATGTTGGAAGGAAATATGAATGAGTGAGAATTAAATGTCACATGGACATATAAAGACATTGGTTTTATCAATGATAAAATTTGGGGCATCATTTTACTTAAATTTCTCTTATGCTAATCTTTAAAATAAAGAAAATATGCAGATTCCTGGATTTTAGTGTCAGATTCTGGGAATCTGTATATTTTACAGCTTCCCAGTTTGGGAAGCACTGGCTAATACAATGGGCCCAAGAATTAGAATCAGATGAGTGGTTCAAGAAATGGCAATAATACTTAAAGATATGGCCTCATTTGAAGTGGTACCCAGTTATTCTCATGGGATTTATGAATATTGAATTTATTCAATATTCTATTCAATATTCAATATTTCTATATTTCCCTCTTATTATTATTATAAACCCAAAACTGTTAATTTTAGACTTGTTAGATTTTTTAGCACACCCTGCATTAAGTTTAGCAGAATATATAGATTCAGTAGAGGTAAAAAAACAATAAAAAATGTGGTCTGTTAAACACTTTGATCACTTTTCTTGAATGGAGTACTGTCATGGGAAAACTGTGAAGGGGAAACCTTCATTCTTTTCATATTTCTTTTTCTTCTTAATCCTCACCTGAGGATGGATTTGAGAGAGAAAGAGAAACATCAGTGTGAGAGAGAAACATTGATCAGTTGCCTCCTGAACGTGCCCCAGCTAGGCATAGAACCCACAACCTAGGCATGTGCCCTGACCAGGGATGGAGCCCACAAACCTTTGGTGTAAGGGAACATGTTCCAACCAATAGAGCCACCTGGCCAGGGCCTCTTTTCCTAGGTCTAATGATATTTTTTTTAGAGCGCATCCCCATTCCCCCCAAAAGCTAGAGTCTTAATAGTTATTCCATTCTTCTTTTCATAAACCTATTTCCTCCAAGTGATATGGACCTACTACACCAAGAATGAATGACTGGTGAGGTGAGCTTTTACTTCACCCTAGAGTTCAAGAATTTCTGATTCAGTGGTCTTTAAGGGACTATTTTGTTACCCTCCTATTAGGTAATTGCAAAATAGTTACAAAAGGCACATTTTAAATTCTACACCTTAATAACTTATCAGGCAAATGACTTACAGCTTGTGGACAGAGATTGTTTCTTTTGAGCTCAGTTTGTTTAGAAGTTGCCAATACTTAAAGCAATAAAACTTTATCTGTCATTTTGATAAGTGGAAGAAGAAAAAAAGAGACAGCTGAGGATGTTCCAAGGGACACAGGACTAGGTGACGGAACAACAATGACAAAAAGCCCTCCCCAGAAACTCTTCTTTCCCAAAGAATCGAGGAACAGCGTCCGTGGACCCTAGCCTTCTCAGTCACTATGCAGTAATGTCTCTGCATTTGGGGTGATGCTGTGTGGCCAGTAGAAAGTCATGATATCCTGCAGCTTTTCACAAGGCAAACTTCCAGGTGTAGAGTGGCACAGAATGGAACCCGAGGGACACCACAGTGGGGAACAAAAGACATGAAAAGTTTGGATTAAGCCATGTATGAACATGTCCTTATTCTACCTGGCTAAATGTTTTAACCAACTCATACACGAGAAGAGTTACACACTTGCATCGAAGCACCCCGAACGTCCATTGTTACTGTTGGCAAAGGCGCAGCTCCAAACCTGTTATGAGGGATGACCAAGACTCAATGAATCTTTTTGCTGTTGTTACAAAATCCCAAAATATAGGAGCCTCCAGGGACTGCTATCAGTGGTCTTGTTCTGTGTTGTTTTCGTTTTGTCATCATTTTTCAGTTGAGTATGACATGGTTTACTAATGCCATCAAAATTCTGGTACCCAAAGTGGGCAACCCAGGCAAAACAAACATCTCACCTAGCAAAATGTTGCCTTAAACCATGTACTTGTAGGTGGGTTTCTCATTACAGGCACACAGCTGAAGGAATAAAATTTTAATTTTGGGGTGTCAGTGAGCCATGAAGAAGCAAAGAGTTACAAGGTTTCCTAGGAGTACAATCTCCCTCTGTCACAGAATAAAAATAACCCATTTGTATGCCCCAATTTCAGTACTCCTAGCTAATTAAATAGAGTGCTTATTTTCCCTGATGGGAAACATAAAAAGGACACAAGACAAATGAACAAATCTACAAGCTTACAGAATATACTTTTAGTCAGGAGTCCAGTTGTAATTGATAGGAGTTGATTCAAACTAAGTCAGAGGGTAAGAAAACATATTGGGTCCTGCAACCAAACTTCAGAGCTGCTGACTAAATAGATCTAAGCTCAAGGTCAGTCAGAACCAGGAGCACTTTCCGGAATCCAGAAGCACTTTCTCTGCTGCTCTTATTCATGTTTCTCTGTGTAGGCTGCTTTTACTTTCTTCAACTTTTCCCACGTTGTTGGAATGGCCACTAACACATCCAGATTTCAGTATACTCCACACAGAAGGACCGAACTTGCTCTACATGTTCCCAAGTTTAAAAACACCAGGGAAAAAGTCTGATAAACCTAACGTCAGACGGGAACCCATTCCTGGAGCAACCAACTAGGACATACCTGCAGGGTCTGAGAAGGTGATGACATACCCATGACCCATATCGTTAGCAGGGATATTTCACAGAGGAGGGTGGGAAAACTATACTTTTCACTACAGGTTACCATGTTCTAATCATGGATAATATCCTGTACATATGAAAAAGTTGTTTTTAAAAGGTAAGATGCAACAAACTAACCAACCAAGAATCAAAAACTTGGGAAATTATTTCTGTCTGGATGGTAAGTGTCTATGTGTGTGTGTATGTGTGTGTGCGTGTTTGTGTGTATAAGATGGATCAAGGGGAGAGAGAGAGAGAGGAGGGGATTGGAGGAAGAGAAAAAGAGAAGAGGAGAGAGGAGAGGAGAGGGGAGGAGACTGATTTGGTAATGGCCTTGGGAGAAAGCTCGTAGTCATCAAATTCTAGGATTACAAATGTTGAGGAACATATGTGTGAATTGTACTCACTGAGAGACAAAATTGTTAAGCAAAATGTAGTACAAGCAGATTCCTCTAGTAAATGGAAGAAGTTCTATTATGAGGTGATGGAATATAAAAAATGTAAATTTCAGTTAATCTCTTTTAGAAATAAAGCACAGCCAAAAAGGAAACTATTTTAACATAAATGGTTTCATCTATAGGAGTTTGTAATTGACTCTTTATCTTTCAAGCAGATGTATAGAATGACAGACCATGGTTAAAGGCATTGTGGGCTACAACTTTAATATTACTGTGTATTGGTAGAAAACTTGGATTCCAAATCTTGTTATGTCAACTTAAAACATAGTACTTCGTTTTAGCCTGATCATACAGCTATAGCTTCTCTGCATCCATACCCAAGCACAAAAGAATTAAAATACGATGTTCTGCCAGTTTAATCATTGGCTAGTGGGCCTCAGTATGCAAAACATTGTACGAGGTACTATGTGTCCTAGCTGGATAAAGAGAACAAACATGATATTCTCCTTTATTTCCATTTCTGTCATTAAGTCTGGAAATAGAGATTTAGATCTATGAGCATACTGATATCAGTTAAGGTGATGGGAGTAGATGAGATACCAACCAAGGGACATTTGCAGAATGGAAAGAAGAGAGCAAAAAACCAGAAACTTGGGACAATAACCCACCTAAGGAACTCTTCACAGAGGCTAAGAAGGGACAGCCAGTGAGTGTGTCAAGAAAATACAGTGAAGGAACGTTCTTGTAGCCAAGTATGAATTGTGTACAATGCTACAGAGAAAGCAAATGAGGACTAAATTGTATCTCCTGGACTTAGCAAATGGTAAGTGTCTTGGATGGGAAAGCGAGTGACAGTAGAAGAGAAAAGACAGATGGGATGGCAGCCCAACTTCAGAGTACGAAACAAAGATGAAGCAGTGGATGTAAATTACACTGTCTGCAGTATCTTGGCTGTAAACAGAAAATACAGAAGAAGGCAAACATTAGAAGGGAAGGGAAGCATGAGGGGTATGCATCTTACAACCGGGCAGGAGGTGGGGGAGAACAGAGGGTAATAACCATGCTAAGGACCCCGAGGAGGTGGGGAGGGTGACATAGGAGGACAGGGGACAGGACCTAGGCTTGAAATCAAGAAGGGAGACTCCTTTGCAAGAGAAGGAAGGGAAGAAAGTAGGTATAAGGTCAGATGCATAAATTTGTGAGCATTTGACAGGAAGTTAAGTGAATTCATACAAGCATCTCAAATCTTAGGGAAGGAAGAGCAAGGCCACCTGAGAAGCTAATGAGAGAGGAGAGGAATTGAGTTTTGAATTGGAGTTATATGTGTTTCATATCCATTGTGGACAATAAGAGAAGAGTCTATTTATCTTCTTCCATTTCTGTCTGTCTATCAATCCTGTAATTACCCTGAGCGCCCAGCTGACATAATTTGGGAATAAAAGATTAAAAGTATTATTGGTTATGATTGAAGTGATATCCATACCCCATGCACCCAAGGCTTGAAATGGAAATAAGTGAATAATAACAGATGAAGAAAAAAAGAAATTGGAGGTTTCATTAATGTGGAAACGGTATAAGACAGGAAGTAAGTGTTCAGCATTAAAGTATAAAACACCGGAAATAGCTCAAGTCACAATGCTATCCAGGTTGAAGATGTTGTTATTGCGAGAGTGGCTGAAGTTCCGTGCAGGGAAAAGTAGTGGAATCCAGAAAGTAAGAAGCTTTGAGGAGAAGGTCTCAGATGGGTTGAGCATGTGGATGTTGAAGTCACTTGAGAAGATTATGGAGACAGAATGTAAGACAGATATCAAAGTCCCCTTGTTGTCAAAACTACCTTATTCGCCTTTTATATCCCTCATAGGACTTAACAGAGTCCCCTGCATTGTAATAGGAGGTACTCAATAATCCCTTACCAATTTTACCTGAAAGTACACGTATGCAAATAATTTTACAAATACATGCAAAGTCAGTTGTTAACAAGTAGCAGTCAGTTGAGAATAAGCTATATGCAGCAGTGAATGCTAATTGTCCCCAGTAAGAATTCTCCTTTTGTTCCTTAGAAATAGTCTTTTCTATTTAAAATGGAAACCTGGCAGCTTAAAATAGAGGCTACTTTTCACAATCATATGATCATGTGAGCAGGTTCTGCCCAAAAGAAACCAAGCACAGCTTCTTGTGAAAATTCTAAGAAGTTAACTTAAAAGGAGTAGGCACACCATTCTCTGTCCCTTCCTCCTTTCCATGGACTGGAATGTGGATGTGGTGACAGGAGCTCAAGCAGGTATTATGTATCATGAGGTAAGATATACTGACTGTGTGAGGAGCCAAAGAGAAGTAACACTTTGTGGGACTGTCACACTACCCTGCTCTGTGCATCTCAGGACTTTTCCTACCTGCTAGAATGAAAACGTGCATTGTTAAGCCACTTTTAATGGATTTGAATGTTATGGTTCTTGCAGCCAAATGCTATTCTAATTAACATCCTGGATATCATTGGATTTATCCAGTTTCAGTGGAATTCCAACTTAATGAATCAAATTTCAGGCTGATTTGTATATCTTTTCATCAAGATTGTAATGTACAGATTTCTTTTTTTTTGTAACACCTATGGGGAATTATTTCCCTCTTCCTGCTGTGAAAAAGTGCTACGTGACTTGTTCCAATAGTTTCACTCTTGTACTTGAGACAAAAGTCAAAATCTTCTACTGGAAATTATTTGTAGAAAAGTTAAAATTGCAGAATCATCTGCACAGTCCTAATTCAAACTTAAGCTCTGGGGAGCTATTTAAAAAGAAGGAAGTAATAGAAAGGAGAAAGTTTTCTTTTTTTTTTTTTCAAGAAAAGAAATTCTTGTGAGCGTTATATCATGACAATCAAACTTACTCCTTTGAGCTGAGTTTGTTCACTTTAAATATTTACCCTGGGTTTCCAAAACCTTCACATGTTTCTAGTTAACACCGATTCAGGTTTTAATATTCTCAAACACATTACACAGAGAATGTGTTAACTCTCCTGATATGCCCATGAAGTCGGCAAATATTCTCTCACCTTCGAAAGGTCTGGAGGGGTGAGTCCACTTCCTCGGAGGAACTGGAGGGGTCCCTAGTGGAGTCAGGGCTGGGCCATCTGCTGCGCGTGGCAGCCGCTCCACAACTGAGCCCTGACAACAGCGCTCTCTTTATCCTTTCTCACAGTCTGTGGGTCAGGACTCAGACAGGGCGCCGCAGGCCGAGTCTCGGGTCCACTTGATGTCCAGCGGGGTTCTCATGCTTGGTGCCTCCATGAGATGGCTCAAATCCTTGGGGCTGCCTGGCTCCATTCAGCTGGGGTCATATGCCTGGGGCTTAAGATCTTAGTGTCACCTAAGCTAACACCCATGTAGTTTTATCATTTAGGTGGATTTCTTATATGATGACTTATCACCCGCAAACCACAAAAACAGAAGCTGCCAGTTTTCACCAAGGCTTAGGCCTGAAACTGGAAACGTGCCCCTTCCATCACATTCTTTCAGTTTCAGCAACCCATAGGCCCAGCCCAGAAATAAGGAACGAAGGTTATTCAAGTGTGTGGGTGTGAGATGTGTTTCATTAGGGGCCAGCATGAAGTTGCCAGTTAAAATACGCACACCCAGCTAACTTTGAATTTCAGACAGACCATGAATATTGTTTTAGTATAAGTATGTTCCATGCAATATGAGTGACATACTTATACTGAAAACTTATTCCTTGTTAATCTGAAATACAAACTTAACTAGGTGTTCTGCATTTTTATTGGCTAACTCTCACAATCCTAGAACATACCAGTGTAATAGACTACCAATAAATAGAGAGTGATATTCTCCTTAGAGTCTCCAGGGGCGTATCAGGAATGTGCACTTAAATGAGACCACTCATGAACCCCATCAGTATGTCCTAGTTCATGCCCTGTATGTGTAATTATATTCTTAGCTACATCTCGGAGTTCAATAAAGGTGATCAGATGAATCACCTAGGATGAATTAACCAATGAAATAGGGTTGAGCTACTAGGAAGAAATGTGTTACACTCTTTAAAATATGAGGAGACTGGAAGATGATTTAATAATAGTTTTTATTCCTGAATTCCCCTGAAAAGCTTGTTTACATCCACAAGTCATTTTTCTGGCAGCATTCGTGCAGATAATAGCTATCATCACAAGTCCACAGTCCTTTTTGTTGCTGTCACCTTTCATTCAAGATGAATGATACTGTGTAAAAAGTAGGAGCATCTTCCCTGCATCTTTGCTACATTTATATAAAGAATTTGCTGCCTTTGTTGCTATTATGCAGAAAGAGCTTCAAATCCTGAGCTTATTTTTAATTACACTTTTAATAAATCCTGACTCAGAAATTCTACTTTCAAAGGTTTCCAGAAGAATACAACTGATCTGCCAGGGCTTTGATCTCTCTGATGCCATTCAAGTCAGCAGTGATCATTAGAAAGTCATCACCTCCACCAGGAGCCTCTTCTCCATGTGATGTCACTGGTCCGATGCCTTAAAAATAATGTGGGAAATTGCATATAGTTTTCTGGCATTTGCAGAACTTTCATCAGTTACCTGGCATTTTTATTTAAAATATAATTGCTGCCCATTTGATTAGCACAATTTATCTAACATTTCTCAATCATGCAACAAACTTGACTCAAAGTTCATAACCACATTTTCAAAAGAAACACACAGTATTTGTTAAAAGAATAAAGAAAGCTCTAGAGCTAGCCTGACCTCCTTTCTAGGTCCCAACTATCCTCTCTACATCTTCTGTTCCTCACACGTTTTCTCTCCTTCCCATTGTAAGTGGGTAAGTCTAGCCCTGATATTTAAGAATAGTTAAGGTTGGCAGCAGGGCCTCTGAACAGGAATGACCCCTGATTCACAGTGTGCAGTAGATTCTTTCTCACAAATATGGAGCCTCTCCGTCGCTCAAGGATTTGGGAGTAAGAACATACTGCTGTATAGTTTTTGAGTCTGAAGAAATTTTTGTTCAAATCTTTCTCAGCTTATTGAAGAACATGATGGAACTAGAGGCTATGATGCTAAGTGAAGGAAGCCAGGCAGTGAAAGACAAATACTATATGATCTCACCTATAAGTGGAACCTAATCAACAAAACAAACGAGCAAGCAAAATAGAACCAGAGACATGGAAATAAAGGACAAACTGACAGTGACCAGAGGGGAGGGATATAATGGGAGAAAGAAGGGGAAGGATCAAATCAAGGAACATGTATAAAGGACCCATGGACAAGGACAACTGGGTGGGGGAGGGTTGAATGTGGGAGGGGGGGTGGGCAGAGAAGGGGAGAGCAATAGGGGGGACAGGGACAACTGTATTTGAACAATTATAAAAAATTTTCAAATAAATAAATAAATAATAAAATTAAAAAAAAAACATGATCTCCCAAAAGTCAGTAGTGAAAACAATTTAAGTGGTAATGAATGATTCAAGAGGCTACAGAATTTTTTTATAGCAATGGGTTCTGGGAGCTTATTTGACTTGCCTGTTAAATTTTGCCAGTGAGGAGAATGTGGCTCAAAGTTCAGGGATATGTCTGAAGTCATGGTGACACTGGAGCCAGAATGCAGAGTGTCTTCAATCAAGTGTTCTTCTAACTAAAAATGTCCCACAATTACAAATACAGTATCCAATCACTGCAATCAATGGCTTCAAAAAGCCCTTTTGCTTTAGTGTCTACATGCTTTGCATTTTCCAGGAAAATGCCTGAGAAACACTTCTGAAATCCTTATGTCAACGATTTTCCATTCTTTTCAGGTACTTTGTTATAGGCTGAGGTTTAGTGAAATTTCTAACCAAGATTGAACTTAACAATATGAGCATACGATGACCTGTTTCCATGATAGTATTTCATTGTAAACGTGCTAGTTTTTATCTAACCATGCTCCTATTGATGATCCTGTGGGTTTTCCCAGTTTTTAGCTATTATATGTGTGTGTATAAGTATATCAACAGATAAATTCAGAGAAAGGGGTTTATTCTGAGTAGTTAATTTCACCTCCTGAATTTGATTTTTGAAATATTACACATAATTAATAGCTGTAAGTTGTGATTACAATGATTATTAATTGCCAGCTTATCTGTTTGAAAAGTGAAAGGATGAGTTCTCTTCATTTCTTCTTCCTGGATGGATGAATAACATTTAAACTCATTTCCATTTTGAATTGCCAGCTTCATTTGTTTCCAATAGTTGTTCAACTGATAAACCAATTTTGCACGGAAGTAGAACTGTGAATTTTCACAGCTCATGAAATATGAAAAAATGGCCACCAGTGATTGTCCCAGCACACGTGAATTTCAAAACAGATTTTTGGCTAGAAACTCATTCAGTTTTCAGTGCAAATTAAGTAACTTTGTTGTGACATAGCAATTAAAGTCCATTTCAGAGCTTCCTGGCAGACCATTTGGAGTGAACTATACAGACACCTTCTTATCTAAAACCTGGAACACTGACAACTCCAACAGACTGGATCTCACAGCTTCAAAACTGTGGGAACACACACAGTAACCATTGAGCTGCTTTTCATTTTCTAGATTTCAGCTACTTAACCACAAATAAGATGCAGCTATATGCTTAGTGAAAAGGTTAAAATAAACTTTTAGATTAACTGGGGATTTCAGTTAAGTGTTCTATCCTTACCTCTTTGATTAAAACTCTTTGATTAAGACTCTATCACAATTATAGCCATATCTGCCAAGTATTTTACCAAATGAGTAGCATAATAAAAGAAGACAAGTAAGCCTATGTTGGCACATTTTAGGAATTTAAAATTATTTAACCACAAGGTAATTTTTTTTAAAAAATATAAATTTCAACATTAGTTACTTCAAAGAATTAATTCATCCATTCACTATAAGTGTATTTATTTTTAAAAGAAAGAAATGATCTGGTTTCTTCATGTGATTTTTAATGGCATGCCTTTTGTTTCACTAAAGGGAAGAAAATATCAGTCAGCAAAATTTTGAACTACATCCTATGGTCTAAAGTTCAGTTTTATTAAGAGTAGTTTATAAAATGTAAGCCTAAAGAGATGCTTATGTGAAAAAGAAAAGTCTCTGTTTAATGTGTTCAGAGAACTGCACATCAGATCTTGGAAATTTCACGATATGAAGTCTGTCCGGGAAAAGTCCAGCCATTGTTAATATATCAAGAATGGTTTGTGTGATATTGATGTAAGCTGAGAGCCAAGGAGGGTGGACTAGAAAGCACACACGTGAACAGTGATGACTTTGCTGTATTAGTCAGTGGGGTCAGTAGACTCCACTGAGTGAGCACGTGTACTGTGTGGTCATCCCATCCCAAATGACTGAGCAAGTAGAGCGACAGATCTGCATCAAAGTTTGGGTTAAGCTTGAACATTCCTCTATGGAAACTATATGGATGATTCCGAAGGCCACAGCTGTGGGCACTTGTGATTGGCAGCTTCATCGAGACAATGTGCTCGTTCATACATCACATCTCAGTGCAGAGCTTATTGATGAAACATCATATCACCCAGGTGACTCAGCCCCTCTGCAGCCCAGATTTGTCACTTCATGACTTCTGGCTTTTCCCAAAAGTAGGATCACTTTTGAAAGGGAAGAGATTTCAGACCATCAGTGAGATTCTGGAAAATATGACAGGTCAGCTGATGGCAATTGGGAGAACTGTGTGAGGTCTCAAAGTGCCTACTTTGAAGGGGACTGAGGCATCATTGTCCTATGTACAATGATTCTTGTATCTTGTATCTTCTTCAGTAAATGTCTCTATTTTTCCATAGCAAATGGATGGATACTTTCTGGACAGGCATCATACATAAGCTTTGAATTTCTAACAATTTTCCAGGTGATGCTTATGCTGCTGGTATAGGGACCATACTCTGAAGACCATTATCTACAGGCCATCCTCCCAGAAAGGTACTAGACTCCTAGTAGCTGCATGGAAACAGTTACCAAATAAGTAGATAAAATGAGCAACCCTAGTACAGGGCAGAAACAGTTAATCAGGAACAGAGAGAGACTCCCTGTCCCTATGCCATACAGTTGCTATGTATAGAATTAGACCTCATTTCTTCTAATGTGCTAGAGAAAGGTCTGTTCTTCTCCATTCATAAATATTGAGTGGCAAAATAGGACAGGAAGCAAGGTTTCCTTTATGTCATTTGGCCACAAGGCTTGAGTGCCAGTCTCTCAGACACCAGGGGAGGGGCAAGTTGTTTGGCAACAATAAATTCCAAGGTAGAAAAATTGGGTTCAGAGGCAAAGTTTTCTTTGCTTCCTGCTCTCATCTGTTAGGTGCCAGGTCCTGATTGTGTCCCACAGCCATTGGCTGAAGCCTCTCCCTCTGTGTCTGATGTCCAGTCCTGCTAAATGATGCATCTCATGGTATCTCAATCCTGTTTTACGGAACTACTTACACATGGGAGTGTGCACTCCACAATCACCAGAGGGATGACTGTAATCATATTGTGCATAAAGTAAAGACCATTGAGGGACATATCATTAAAAGCTGAGGGCAAGTTCCAACCCACAATATTATCCCTGCATTGTTAAATTAAAACGGAAAAGATATTAATCAGATGGGAGGCCCCCCAAGGGAACCACCAACCAGCTGACCTTGCAGTCTGTGTCACTTGATAGTTCAGATCATAAATTGAAGACATTTTTTTCCAAAGACAGGTGTCTCTCACACAGTTTAAGCATTAAATGCACAATTTCATTTATTATTGGCATATAAGGTATTATCCAAATAGAGAACAGAATTCTGTATGCAATTTTGTTGGTTATTTGAGCAGATGTGTTCCATCACACACTTAATTTATCTTAGAGAATATGGATTAATCAAAGTGGTTGAACAGTCATCTGTGCACAGGACAGGTAAAATCATTCTCTAGGGCTTTAGGTGTCACTCTCACCCTCCCCTTCCTGTTTATTGTGCTAACAATACTTCAGTGTCACTGACAGTGATGTCAACAGCTCTAATCTCAGCTCCTGTGTGTTGAGATGGTACAGGTTGCTCAAGGAAGGAGTGGGGTATACTGTCCAACCCTTGGGCCAGGAGGGTAGTACGAGAAGAAACAGTTGATTTGACTGATTCATTGCAAGTGGGACTGTCAGAAACTTCTGCATTAAAACTCATAGAACTGTATACAAATAAATATCCATTTTATTGTATGATAATTTAATAAATATGCAGAATTTTACTTTTTTGCTCTGATTTTTACTTGCTGTATTTGTTTTTATTGCCTTATTACAAAGGCTCTGAACCCCAGTACAATATCGAAGAGAATATGTGGAAATGGACATTATTGCCTTTTTTCTTGATTTTAGCAGGGAGTAAGTTAATCTTTCACAACTAAGTTTAACATTAGCTCTGGGTTTTTGTTAGAGGCAATTTATCAGATTGATAATGTTCTCTATATTATTCTTAGTTTATCATGTGTTGTGTTTTACTTTGCCAAGAATTTTTAGGTATCTATTAAAATAATCATATGGTATTCTTCTTCTTTTAATTTTGTAAATGCAATTTGTCACTTTCCAAATGATAAACCAATCTTGCATTTCTGGAATAAACACAATTTGGGTTTATAATCCCTTTTAGATATTGTTGAATTTGATATGCTAGTGATTTGTCAAGTATAAATATTTTAAGTAATATTGTGTTTGTTTATATTAATGAGAGGTATCTGTTTATATCTTTAAATATCTTTTGTGGATTTATTGAAGTAAACTTTACATGTGATTAATTGCGGAGATTTTGAAACAGTGATTAAATGAGTTTTGAGATGTGTTTATACCCTCCTTTTCAATAGAGACAAAGAATGTTTCCATAACCCCATAAAATTTCCTTATGCCCCTATACAACCAACTCCTACTTCCATAGGCAAACACTGTCATAATTTATTTATATTAAGCTAGATGTGTTTTGCCTTTTCTTGATCTCCATAGAAGCAATGCAGCAATGTTCTGTGTCTGGCTTCCTTTGCCCAACACAAGCCTTTCTGAGATTCACCCA
The DNA here is from genome assembly GCA_004027735.1 of Carollia perspicillata. Classification (NCBI taxonomy): domain Eukaryota; kingdom Metazoa; phylum Chordata; class Mammalia; order Chiroptera; family Phyllostomidae; genus Carollia; species Carollia perspicillata. The sequence continues at coordinate 65,488 of PVKM010000331.1, read as the reverse complement.
TGTTCTTGCATACATCAGAAGCTCCTTCCTTTATATTGCTGAGTAGTATTTTACTGAAGGAGTATATCACAAAGCTTTTAAATCTTTTACCCTCTTGGACATCTGTGTTGCTTCCAATTGGTATTATTATAAATAAAAAATAAGTGTTTTTGTATAAGTCTTCTATGGACAAATTGTTTCATTTATTTGAGTAAATACCTAGGAGAGAATTTCTGAATCACAGGTTAGGTATATGTTTAATTTCCTAAGGACATGTCAAATAGCACTAATGGAGATGAAAGCCACAGAACAAAATAAGATTCTACTGAAAGTAACCCCATCACTTGATAGAGGTTTGATAAAGAGGAAGGGTTGAAAAATACATCCTATGCACTAAATAGCATTCCAATTATATTTGTGGGGCTTACAAATTAAGCATGTTTTTTTAAATTTATTGAACTATTAAATGTGAAAGGACTGTAGCCTTTTGGCAAGCAAAATTGCTTAATTTTTCTTCTTGGGCCCCCAAAACATAAAGATTAACTCAGAGAAAAATTGGCTGACCCTGGGCATTAGTAATACAATTGAGTATTTAAAAAATATTCTAAGAATGATAATATAGATTATCCAAAATAATAAAACTTTGAAGCAAAAAATATTGTCATAAATCAGATATATTGATCCAGAAAATATAAATTAAAAACTTAGAGGAGCTTTGCTTATCGCAAAAGTCACAAAGGCAGAGCTGATTCCTTTATCAGTTGTTAAAAACAAAGGGATTCTGACAGACAGTCAAACTAAGAATATTTGATATATTTTTATTATATTTATAATAAGGCCAAAATTCTAAAACACAAAATAAAAACAGGTATCTGTGATTATAGGAATTATAACCCAGTATAATAATTCAGGTTGATCCCATTGTACCAGATGTCTAAATTGTGGGAAACCTATTGTAGATACATCAGAAGTAGAGATGACTTACCCCACCTATAGAATTAATGCTGATATCATAATAAATGAGCAAATAAAGAAAACCTTACTATGTAGAAAGCAATTTATTGAGACTCATCTACAAACAATTCATGGAGACAGATCTGGGAAGCCAGTTTAATGCCAAGAAGATTGAGGTAAACAAAATGAAATAATATGGAAGTTCAACTAACTCCCAAATATTCCTAATCAAATAGGAATCATTGAGAGATGGAATGGGCTCTTAAAATATAGATAAAGTGAAAAATGAAGATAAAGATAAGAGAAACCATAAAGACAATCCTGGAAATTTCATGATATATTAATCAAGTTAGCAAGATAATTTAATAACAGAATTTATACCTATTAACATTTTGTAAACATTATCAATGCTGCCAATCACTGAGGCAACCCCCAAACAAACCCCCCCCCAAGGAAGGTAAGATCTGGGTTAAGGCAAAAGAAAAATACCTGATTTAAGGGACTATAATAGCTAACAGTAGTCCCAACGTCCACTGGGTCAAAACAGAAGCAATCTGACCCAAATTAAAAACTCATTGGCTTTTGTCTTAAGTTTATGAACATATACAGAATACTCATTATTTTCTCCCCTCCCCTGGCAATGTTTTCTGGCTTAAGGTCCCTGTTGTTTTCACTGCCTGTAGTACTTTTATGACTTTCAAGTAGAAGAAAATAGTGGTAGTGATGCAGGCGTTCTGGGGCTCCTGGGACTCGAAGGTCCACAACCCACTCTGAGCTCTTGGCTTCATGCAGGAAAGAATTCAAACATAAGCCCGTGTAGTTTAAAGTGGAAGAGTTTATTAACGAAGCACTGAGACAGCCAGTGGGCTACTCAACAGAGCAGCTTCAAGGGACATTTACTTGTTTCATTGAAGTTAATTTAATTGAGGGTAGGACATTCAATAAGGGGAAGGAATGTTCAGAGTTTTTCTGGGGAAAAGAGGTGAACACTTTTCAAAAGAACCCCATGGGCCATTTTGTATCCTTATAAGGGTTTTGTGCTTCCCATCATGAAGCCCAGTGTGTGTCATTTAGTATGCTAATATATTACAATGAATGTATAATTAGGCTAGGGATCATGTAAGGTGAAATTAGTGGCCATGTCAGATCAAGTTGGTCTTCTGCCCTTTTTAAGCCATGAATCCATTAGAGATGGGTCTTACTATCTCCTTGACAGTCCCTACAGTCCCTATTGGTTACAGCTGGTTTGCCATAAGCACTGTCTGAGGAAGATAATTTGTGTTCCTGAGGAAAATGTCAATCTCAAGATTATTCCATGACATTTTTTTTGTATGATATACCCAGTTTATTGAGATTCTCATGGAAAGATGTACTACTGATTCACCCTAAGGATAACTAGATGCTTGATTAGTGTTTGTTGGACAACTATTCTATTACTCTAAGGGTATCATGCAACTGATAATGCTCCCCTCCACCCCTGCATCAGAGACACAAATGTAAGAGTCCATACGAATGATCTCCACTATGCAATGATTTACTAGAGAAACCACATTTACAAGTCCAGTAGAACTGTGGAGAGGCATCTGCTATTGCTGCTATGATAAAATCTGTGGTTTGAAGAAAACATCTTTTAATGCTATATATTTTTAATGAGCATGAATCAAAACATTAAGACAGATACCAAAACCTAGAAATAAGATTTGAAGATGACCTTCCTGTCAAGATGGAGGCATAGGTAGATCAAAACTATCTGGAGAAAGAGAAACTGATGTTAAAGAAATAGATCAGCCCTGGCTGGTGTAGCTCAGTGGATTGAGCGCAGACCTGCAAACCCAAACAACAGCGGTTCAATTCCCAGTCAGGGCACATGCCTGGGTTGCAGGCTGGTTCCCAGCAGGGGACGCTCGAGAGGCAACCATACACTGATGTTTCTCTCCCTCTCCTTCCCTTCCCCTCTAAAGATAAATAAATAAAATCTTTAAAAAAAAAAGAAATAGATCAAATGGCAGAGAACTGTGGGCGGATTCTGTGAACTGATGTCCTCAGTCATCCAACTGCAAAGAGCTGGATTCTGTCAACAATCTAAATAAACTTGGAGGTGGATCTTCTCCAGTTGAGCCTTGGGATGACTCAGCAGACATCTGGATTGCCATCTGCAAGAAGACCTGAAACAGAAGATCCGCTAATCCATGCCTGGACTCTTGCCCACAGAAATGGTGACATAATAAATGTCTTCTAAGTTACTAAGTTTGTGGTAATTGTTATGCAGCAATAGAAAACTAATGCATCTATCTTCATAAACATGTGACTACCTCACCTATAAAAGAAAAGAATCTGCCATGTGCTTAAGATTTAAACAATTCTAAAACTATAATATGTAACTTACAAACAAGTAACTTCTGTTGTGGGTATCCCTGTTCACCAGGAGAATAAGAGACTGGTAAGAGAAAGATGTTACTTGTTTACTAGAAATGTGAAGGCACTGCTAAAAAGGCTGTAACAACCAGAATATTAGGCATGTGGAAAATGTCTAGGACCCCAAAGAGCATAAAACCCAGAATGCTGCTGTCTCACCAACAGCTAAACAACAAGTTCTGTATATCTCCTGGGTATGTCAAGTGGGTTGTGACTCATTTTACACTAGCCAGAAAGTAATTCCAATCCCTTTGCAGATAGAACAAAGTGATCTTTAAACAGAAGCAAGTAGATGAACTGATAAATGGTGGTGACTCAGTCAGAGAGATGGAAACTGACTAAGTTCTGAGAATAAATGTGTGCTTTCTTGCTTTGCTAGCTCTCACTGCCATTTGAATTGCTTGAGTTACACTGAAAGATTACTTGAATGAATTTTGAATGAGTATAAATGTAAATACAATGTATAATAAGTGATTCACAGTTTTTTTTGTGATCACTTCTCATTGACATGTTCCAACCCATTCTTTGTAGTAATGAAGCCAAAGTCTAAATCAAAGCACACTCTCAAATAGTAGAATTTTGGCTGGAGTACAAAAACCACATATTTTCTTAAATTTATTTCTAAGTATTCATGTTGATGCTATTAGGAATGGTATTTTCAAATTTTATTCTCTAATTTTTTGATAATCGTATAAAGGATTACAATGGAATTTTCTATCATGACCCTGTATCAAGCAGTTTTGTAAATATACTTTTTAATTCTGATAATATATTTCTTAGGATTTTCTAAATAAACAACCATGTCACATGGGAATAAAGACATTTTTTACTTTTTCTTATTCAATTGTTATGGTTTTTGTTTTGTCTGTTTCCTTTTACTTATTTTTATTTTATGGCACCCACTAGAACCATCAGAATAATGTTGAACAAAAGAGGCCAAAATGGGAAATGGTTTCTTGTTCCCAAGTTTATCAGGGAGGCATTCAATATTCAAATATCAGGGAGGCATTCACTGTGAAATGTGATGCTAACTACAGTTTTTTCCATGGAGGCTTTTCATAAGAATAAAGAAGTTCCTTCTTATTGCTAGTTTGCTTTTGAGTTTTTATCATGAATAAATGCTAAAATTTGTTACATGCTTTCTTTGTATTATTCATTAAAAGGATTATAATTTTTCTCTTTACCATTAATATGGTAAATTATAGTGATTGATATTCTAATGTAAACTCAGAACTTACATTGCTGAAGTAAAACCCATTTGCTTGTAATGTATTACCCTCATTACATATTGCCCCATTTACTTCTTCTTCTTCTTCTTTTTTTTTTTTTGGTATTTTGCAACTAAAATGTTTTTATCCTGCTATTATTTCTTTCCTGCCTTTTTTTGGTACTATATCAAATATTTTTTGAAGTTTTATTTTAATTATCAAATTGACTTTTAGCCCAATCCTTTTATAGTTTTAATGTTTCTTCTCAGGATTAAAATACATGCTTTTAACTTATCACAGTCTCATGGGATATAATATTGAATACCATGAAGTGCTCTATTTGGCAGGTAATTCAAATGTCCATTTATTATATACTTCACGATATGCTATGTGTAATTTCTGCTTTAAACAATTTTACTTTTTTAAAATTAATGCATTTTATACTTACCAACATATTTACTATTTCATGCCCTTTCCTTCTTTCCTATGCATATGTTTTTATTCAATTTCATGTCACTTCTCCCTGAAGAAAATCCTTTAGCATTTCCTGTGGCTCAGCTTTCCTGCTGACAAATTGCCTAGCTTTTTGTTTACCTGAAAATGTTTTCATTTTGTCTTCATTTGTAAAGAATATATTTGCTGGTTATGGAACTCTGGGTTGATATTTGCTTTTTTCTTCTTCTTTCTGGTTGTTTGTCCTCCTTATTGTTGATGTTATTTTGCTGTAGCTGCTTTCGTTTTGTACTTGACTTTCAGCTGTTTGACAGCGATGGGTCTGTGCAGTTTTTTTGTATGTCTGTAGATTGTGATTTGCTGAATCTCCTGTATCTGTCATTTACTGTCTCTCATAATTTTTGAATGTCCTCAGTCCTTATATTGTCTACTTTTTCTCTTGCCCCATTGTCTTTCCCTTTTCTCTGCAACTTCAAATGTGTAAATGTTACACTACTGGAATTTTCCCGCAGGTCACTGAAGTGCCATTTATGTATTTATAGTCAATATTTTCCCTTTGTTTTCTACATGAATAATTCCTACTAATCTGTCTCCAAATTCACTTAACCTTTAATTTGTCATCATCAATCTGCATTTCTTAAGTTCATCTGTTATATTTTTATTTAAGATAATATATATTTCAGTTTAAAAAACAGTTTTCACTTTTTGCTGAGATTTCCTACATAATCTCTCAATATGGCCATCATTATGGTTTTTATGCATATTTATAATAGTTGCTTTAAAATGTTTGCTAATTTAAACAACTGGATCAATTCAGTGTCTCTCTATATATATATTGATTTTTTTAAACTACAGATTAACATGCTCCTATTTCTTTGCAAGTCTCGTAATATTGTTATTGAATATTGTACTTTTGCCTTGGTATTAGAAAGCAAAAATATTACTGGCTAATTACCTTAAACATGTAGCACTTTGGTCTTACATTTTTAAAACATGTGTCTTTTCTTGTTTTGTCCTTAGTCTAAAGATAAATGTTCAGCCCTGTTCATAGTATTTAGTAGGAAGTTATGGCTTCCTGTAATTTTGTGGAAATCTAAAAGTGTGTGAAACAAAACTCAGATGCTATATTTTATTTTATTTGCATTTGACAGTAGCCGAGATATCTGCTCAGCTTTTTCAAGTATCCAGCTGTTGTTTTCTACTAGACTTCTTGGAGTTTTCCTTTTGCCTTCAGAGGTCAGCCAAGGACTTGATGAGAATTTATATGAGGGCTGGGGACTCCTCTCCCTGCGCTTTCGTCCTTCTCAGGATTTCCCCCTTTAATGTACAGCTCATTTCTTAGCCCCAAACTCTCCTCTGACCCTCAATTTAATAAAACAGCCTATTTCTGCTTGAATTCTAACTGCCCTGTGCCGTATGAAATGCCTTCACAGGAAAGTCAAATAAATGTGGATCTTCCTCAGTACCATTTAATTTTTCAAGAGTTGAATCTATCATAATTTCTGCCTGCTTTTGGTCATTTTAAAGTGCCTTCAAATTGTTTTATAGATTATTTTGTTATAATAATCATTTGCAGAGTTAGCCTGTATAAATAATATATAAGCTATTCTATCTTTACCACAATCTAAACTTATTTTTCTTCATGACATTTATAGGCGTTTCTTCATAGCCTTCCAGCATTGAAATGTCCTTTGAATTTGAATCCAGGTTAATTTTATCCCCTCGGAGCTGAGCTTTTTGCCTTGACTTCAGAAGGATTCTCCCTTTATGCTGAAGGAAATGCACTAAGCTCTGTCTTGGTCCATGTTGCCAGATAACAGTTTATTCATTCAAGAACATTTGTCATCCACTAGGTACCAGCTATTAAAAAGATTGTTGAGGATGCAACAATAAACAAAACAATGAAATTATGATAGGAGACCTACGTCATATTAAAAATAGAGAAAAATAAATAAGAAGATGTAAATGGTATTAGAAATATTATTTATAATGATTTTAAATCTATTTTTCATATTTCTATTTTCATATTCTTTACTGCCATCACTTGATAAATATATCATAATGAATGATAATTAACAATAGTATGCCACTTCTTTGTATGTCTAAAAGTATCATAATTTATCAATAATATTAAATACATCTATTATTTACTTCTGTGGTGTTAGGTTTTTTTTAAAAGATTTTATTTATTTTGGGGGAGAGAGGAAGGGAGGGAGAAAGAAAGGAGAAAAACATCAACATATGGTTGCCTTTCACGCGCCCACTACTGGGGACCTGGCCCACAACCTAGGCATGTGCCCTGACTGGGAATTGAACCAGCGACACTTTGGTTCACAGGCTGGTGCTCAATCCACTGAGCTACACCAGCCAGGGCAGAATATGTATTTTACTGTGCAAAAATACTCCACAAATCTATGCCTTTTTAGGAAAACAAATAAGTTGTCTTTTTCCATCCTTACAATGATGCAAAGTAGGATTTACAATCAAGTAGAAACCACTTCATCCAAAGTTACCAGTATTGATGCATGAATATAACTGTTCACAAAGTAGTGCTAAAAGAATATCATAGAAATTTTCTATGGTTTTGGAACAGATTGTGTTTGAATGTGTGAATGATTTACTAACAAATTTTCCAACATCTCAGCTTTCTTTTTGCTTGAAAGTAAATACTGATATACACATGGAACTTAACAAGATCAAAATTTATGTTACATAGTAATAACTAAGATTATTTTGTAATGAATAGTGTATTCATTACTGTCATTTTCACTTTTTAGGCTTAAATTAGCCTTCCCCTTTTTCTTCCTCATATCATCTCTGTTCGACATGTCTTTATTTTCAATCAACTTTCAAAATAAAGAAGTGTTTCCTTGAAGTCAAGTATTGTACCTGGGAATTGCCGTGTGTGCTGTAAATTGCTCTCCTGCTGGTTGCTCCTCCACCCACCATTCCCTTGCATTCTTCTGGACTTGCTCCTTTCATGCATTGCTCCTTTCATGCATTTTTTTTCTGGGCTAGGAAAAGTCAAACCTGTCAACCTTGCAGAAACTCTCAGGCTGTATCAACATTTTACTAGAAACAGCTCAGTCAGTTCAGCCAAACAGCTGCTCATTTCAATCACACCATGAGTTTAAAAGAGGCTTCTTCTAACTCTATTGATTGGTTAGTTACAAAGATGCTGTCAAAGTCATAACATGGAAGGGCTATAAACTCAGTCAGACTGCATCTGAGCTTCAGCCAGTCAGTAAGTAGCGCAGACCTATTACCCCAGGGGCTCCAGTCCAGCCTTCTGTGCATCGTCCTGTTTTGGTCTTTCCTGGTTTACTTCTACCACATGTTCCAAAACTGAGAGGGAGTCTTTAATTCTATTCTGTATATTTATTTGTCTCAGTTTTTATTCATTCATTCATTCATTCATTTAACAATTAAATGTATTGGGGAGACATTGGTTAACAAAGTTACATAGGTTCCAGGTGTACAATTCTATAACACATCGTTTGTGTATTTCACTGTGTGTTCAGCACCCCAAGTCAAATCTCCTTCCATCACCAGTTACCCCACGATAGGTAAAGATAGGAATATAGGATCTTCTGAACCCTAAAAATCACAATTTTATAAAACATTAAAGCAATGGTAGAATCCAGTGTTTATGTTATTGATTTTCAAACTTTGATAAGTGGACCTTAGCATTCTCTTAGGGTTGTCTCGAAGCCTAGTGGATTTGTGTGTGAGGTCAAGGTGGGTGGGGATAGCAGGTAGACAGCTTGACTAAAAGGATGTTGGATGCACTGTACTTTGTCCATCGAACGAGGCACAAACTGCATTCCCATACACACACAGACGTGTAGACACATTTCTTGCATCAGTTCTGATGTTATCAGTTTTATACAGTGGAATTCCATAAGAGGTTAGTTTTGAGAAAAAAATTCTTCTTCTAAGGAAATATATTAAGGCCAATGATTTAGTTCAAATCTGTCAGTAGACTGAGATATTTGGAATCCAGAGTATGTGACTTTCCCAAAGTCATGCTGTACCTTTTTTCCCTGACTGCGCCCCCCCCGCAATAAGAATATCATTTATTTGCTGATCAAAACTAGAAGGAAAGTAAGTAAAAATGAACTGGAGGAAGAATAGAGAGCCATTTGAATAAACAATAAGCTTGTTCAATACATGACTCTGTGTCACTCAGTGATACATGCAGAGGCAGCTTCGTCATTGCTGCAAAAGCCTCTGTGGTTGCACTTCTTGGGCAAACAAACTTCAGGATTGAACTATCCACACAGGTTCTTGCCGCAGGAGGTCCCTTCATCATTTTATCTCACACACTGCACCTTCTAACACGGAAGAAAAGCTCACTCACTCAGTCTTCAAACCACGGCACAAGAATTTTCTGGGGTACAGATGTCTCTATGCCGAAAACTAAGGAGAAGCTGAAGGTTTAAGAGCCCTGTGCTGATTGCAGTGTCAGAAATTGCTGTTGTCACCTGTTCCACTTCCATTAAATACTCAGCTTCATTGGGTCTAAAAGCTGATTCATTCAACCACTATGAAGAGAATAATCATTTACATATCATGTGCCAGATGCGGAGGAGATATATATAAATGAATAAAACTGACATAATTTCTATCTTTATAGCTCTTATATTTTATTGATTAAGTAATAAATAAAAATAAATGTATATGGACTTTAGGACATAAATTTTTTTTGCATTGTAATTTGAGACTAATAAAAATAGCTACTGTTTATTGAAAGCCTGGGGCTCTGTTGATAGATACCTCACAATTCTACAGGACAGTGACCACCATCTCCATTTGGCAGGTGCAGGCGTTGAGGCACACAGAGGGTTACGTAAGGATTTATTCAAGACCACACGACCAGTGAAAGGCTACATCCAGCAGTGAAATTCAAGGTTTTCCGGTTCTGAACTCTCAGGTGGGTGTAAGGTATTTTCTGTTATTAAGAATCCCTAGTGAAAACTCTTTGTAAGTAGAACTTTTTGGTCTATAATTGACCCATTGGGGAAGGTAAGGGGGAGGCATAAGAGGCTGTAGTGTTATTTATTTCTGTTTAAAAAAGACCATATGAATGTTAGAGGTATAAAACATCTTAATTAAATCATATTTTTACCAGGGAATTATGCCTTAAAAAGAAAAGTGATGATTAATAATTAAATATCTCCCAAATATGCCAAAATATGCAATATATACGCATCTGTAATGAACCAAGCCCTTAATTTCAACTTTTGGAAATTAAATCTGAATGCAAACGCTGTGCTCTACAAGGGCATTCAACCCTCTGGAGATGTACACATTTGTAAGCCGGTCTGAAACACTGGCCCTTTGAACACACTCGTGCTTTCATTGCCCTTTGGCATCAGTTTTTGGTGTTCAATATTCTCAACAGTTATGGACAAATTAGTTAAACGTACACTTGTATATACCCAGGCATTTAAACCACCCCTGTTTATATAACGGCAAAGACTCTAGCCGGCAACTGGAATATGTTAAGGACTACTGAGAAGATTTTTTAGATATCTTTTTATTAACCTTGGTCTAAAACAGCTTAATCTAATGTTAAGGTTAAGAAATCACTAACCTACTCTCTAAATTTTCTCAATAAATTTGCTTTCCTAAGGACTACTAGCCCATCTTTCACAACACCTTCATTTCTTTAGTATAATAATTGGATGAATTTGTACCTTATAAGTACATATAGTTATTCATACAAAAAAAGTGTTTACCAGTAGCATATTACTTAAACCAAAGTCTCAATTAGAACACTTGGTAATAGTGTATTTCATCGAATCCAAGATAGTGTTGATGGTGTGATCCGACGTAACACTACAATAGAAGAACACCGCCGCGTGCCCTCCGATACAACCCTTTACCTCTCGGATCTCATATGATTCTTAGAGAAAGAAGTGTTTCAGGTGCATTTAGACATGATTCTTAAAACCATATTATTACTGCTATGCTCATATGGAGACACAACTATAAGCAAAACAATGTTTAAAGTGTTTTTCAGATTTCTTTCCAATCAATATTTAATTCCTCTGAATCACTCTTTAACTGAGTCATTCATATCTGGATTTTTCTGCAAATGTTATCGTCTCTGTAGCGAAAAGCGATGGCAATGTAACCGTTCTTAAAATAACGGAATTTATTCTAAACCAGACATCACACCGCTACCAATTTTAATGGTAATGCTTCATTTTCCTTACCAAGAAGTGTCAACAAATTGTTTTCCAATAAGTTTTAGGCATCTTGCTATATTAGTACCTGGTCTTTGCAAAAAAATTATGGAGTTGTAATGATTTCTGTAACTTGTATGTGGTCCATTGGTACAAACTGACACCCTGTTCTGTGTCTGTAACTTGCTGCATATTCAACAGCTTTCTGTTTCAGTGACAAATGACTGTGTATACACTTCTCGACATTTCACATGTCAATTAATTTTGACAGATGTGGTGCTGACAGCACCACTAATCATTTTTAAGTGGCATCTCATGAATGACTTTGACCAAATTCATGTGTGTGCAGGCTATGACAGCGCTGTAAGACATGAAGTCCGTTTAACAGATGGATTTCGGTGTGCTGCAAGCGGAGGGGAGAAGGAAACTGGTGAGACACCACACATTGTTGTGTTTATACAGGATTGAAAGTGGTATTTGCTGGGTCATTTTCATGAAGTGTCTATCCATAATTAAATATTTTATCTACTTGAATATGCTAGCACTGATAAGAGATGTCGTTTTATTTCAAGTGCCATTTTGCAGATAAAAAAGACCGGGGAAATCCTTCAGAGTGTGCTTGTGGTACTGGATAACACCACTATGTACGAACATCTAATACAGTTCCAGGCTGTGGACCTCGGAGCAGTGCCAAGCACTGCCGGTCGTCCCCAGAAGCTGGGAGAGAGGCAGGGACCAGATACCCTCTCAAAGCCTTCTGATGGAGCCTACCCTGTGGACACCTTGATTTTGAATTTCTAGCTTTCAGAACTATGAAGAAATAAATTCCTGTGGTTTTAAGCCATCTGAATCTGAGATACGTGGTTATCGCAGCCCGAGGAAACTAACAGAGCCATCCCTCTCTGTTTTGGGGGGTGGTTCCAGGCTTCCTGCCGATACCCAAATCCACAGATGCTCAGCCCCTCCTATAAAAAGGCATCACAAAATGTGTGCGGTCGGCCCTCTACATCAATGGATTCCCAGCCAGGGGTCAAAAATACTGATTCCGATGTGCCCTTTGCTCAATCTGATGCAGAACCTGCAGACGCGAAAGGCCAGCCGTGCATCTTTCCATGCGGTGATGTCAGGTTCCTATGCCTTTTAGCATACTAGTTACCTATCAGAGAATAAAAGTAAATAAGTGAGTATCTTTCTCCTTTCTTCTTTACAAACAGTAAAAGAATTTAAAGTAACTCGTATTACTTTAGCACCCGCTCCAAAAATGTTATCCTCAGTGAAGCATTGATTACCTAGGATATCAGGAATATTTAACTTCCTTGGGAACGGTAAGCATGCGAAGTCCTTGGTGTTTTTTTTCTGACGTGCAGCTTACTTAGTTCCTTTTCTACATGGAAGATAAGAAAAGGAAATGTGCTCTAAAGCGTCCCTGGGACTCCAGATCTGATGATACAGGAAATCTGGGCCTGGAAATTTTTTTCTCAAATTTCCAAATGATGAAATGGTAGGTATAGTTTCCCCCTTTTTGCTAATAATTCACAGTGGATGTGAAGTCTCTGACCCTCCTTATTCCTATTGCATTGCAGCTCTTTCCCGGACCTCTTCACCCAGATATAGGGAGGCTAAGAAGGGTGAGGTAATTTTTCCTGTCAATTGTATGAAAAAATATTATCGTCCAAGTTTTGTTTTGTCTTGTTTTGTTTTGTTTGTAGAGAGAAAGGAGGCATTTGGTGGAATTAAATAAAGAGTCCAAGGTAAAATAGTATTTAAAATGTTTTCCATTTATTATCCAAATAATAGTCCTGGAGGGGAGATGATAACACATTTTCACAATTTAAATACAAATGAATAATTGTACCAGTGAACCTGATATTTGTTGTTCTTCTTGTTTTTTTTTTCTTCTTTTTTTTTTAAATATGGAACACTTCACGAATTTGTGTGTCATCCTTGCGCAGGGGCCATGCTAATCTTCTCTGTATCATTCCAATTTTAGTATATGTGCTGCTGAAGTAAGCACTTGTTGTTGTTTTTTTTTTTAAAGATTTTATTTATTTATTTTTAGAGAGAGGAGGAGGGAGGGAGAAAGAGAGGGAGGGAAGCATCAGTGTGTGGTTGCCTCTCGTATGCCCCCCACTGGGGACCGGGCCCACAGCCCAGGCATGTGCCCTGACTGGGAATCAAACCAGTGACCCTTTGGTTCCCAGTCCAGTGCTCAATCCACTGAGTTACTCCAGCCAGGGCTGTTCTTGTTGTTTTGGTAAAGTGTCTACCTATCATTTTTAGGTAAGAGACATTTTGTTTCAAGTGCCACTTTGCAGCAAAAAAATCAAAGGGAAAATTATAAATGGTATGCTTGTAAGAATACATTATACTGAGAGAATAAGAAACCAAGTTCATTACAACCCAGGTTACTGTATCCAGCAAAGCTATCATTTAGAATGGAAGTACAGATAAAGTGCTTCCCAGACAAGGTAAAGCTAGAGTTCATCATCACCAAGCCCTTATTATATGAAATGGTTAAAGGGTCTTATTTAAGAAAAAGAAGAAGATAAAAACTATGAACATTAAAATGACAACAAACTCACAACTATCAATAATTGAATAAAAAAAGACTAAGCAAACAACAAGAATAGGAACAGAATCATAGACATGAAGAGCATTTTGAGAGTTATTACCTGGGAGGAGGCAGGAGGAGAATGGGGAAAAATACAGAGATTAAGAAACATAATTGGTAGGTACAAAATAGACAGGGGGATATCAAGAATAGTATAAGAAATGGCAAAGCCAAAGAACTTAGATATATGACCCATGGACATGAACTAAGGTGGGGATTGCTGGAGGGAAGGGAGATACCAGGCAGAAATGGGGCAAAGGGAGAAAAACTGGGACAACTGTAATAATTTAATCAATAAAATATATTTTAAAAAAGAAACTAAGTTCAACTTAATTTATGGAGACTGAGTCCTATTGCTCTTTGATGAATATATTTAACTTGAAACATTTTCTTCTGGTTTTTCCAAAAATGAATAATGGCATAAAACATAACATAACATATTGCTCCTGAACTGACTTAATTTGTGTTATGGATTCTGTGCTGTATCCTTTCAGGATGGGGGATGGTGGGGAGGTTTGGAGAGGCAGCCATATCCAGTGACTGTCCCATGCAGGGGTGTCAAAGCTCAAGCTCTGAAGGACTGCCCCAGCTCTGCAGCTCCCAAGGGATTGGCCATGACCTTGGATGTAATTGCAAAACAGGGTAATGTCTTCTATCCTGTGTTCTTCTCTCACTGAGTGCTGTTGATCCTAGGGATGCTTCCCCCAAATCTCAGAATCTCCATCTCTTTCTCAAGTAACCAGGTTTACAACAGTTTATCAATTCAAGAAATTTAAGACATAGTGAAGGATACTGAATGGTGATAGTGAATACTCATACTGAGAGAGTGAATATGGATAGTGAAGGCTACGAGATCTAGTTTATATGTTAGATAAAATAATGATTCCCCCTAAGATACTCAAGTTCTAATCCCTGGAACTGGTGAAAATGTTACCTTATGTGTCACAGTGACTTTTGGAGATGTGATTAAGTTACGGTCTCCAGATGAGGAAATTATGCTGGATTATCCAGATGGGCCCAAATATCATCCCAAGGGACTTGAACGTGGAGAAAGAAAACAAAAGAAATTACAGAAAGACACTCGACAGTGGAAACAAGGTCAGAATGACAAGATAGGAGAAGGTCTCAGCCCACTGCTGCTGGCTTTGACGATGAAGAAAGGGGCCCCAGCCAAGGAATGCAGGTAGCTTCTAGAAACTGGAGGGGCAGAGAAACAAGCTCTCCCCTAGAGACTCCAGAAGGAAACACAGCTCTGCGACACTTGGATTGTAGGGCTTCTAACCTTAAAAACTGTAAGACAATAAATGTGTGATGCTTTAAGCCACTGAGTTTGTGACATTTGGTTACAGCAGAAATAAAAGACTAAATACGGTAAACTTCCTGTGCGTGCTCAATTGTGTGAGCTGTACAGTAAAATCATTGCCATCATTTTGTGAAAATTAACCCTGGTTAACGACGTCTGACTGTGGTACTATTGAACTTGGTCTGAGGCGGGTCTTCACTGCCTGCCCAGTTTTGGTGATTACATTGCCTTCTCAGCCCTTCATGTTTAGCATGTGATCTTTAGCCAGCTGGACCGTAACCATGGGGTCAGAACACCATGGTGTCAGGATGACAATGTCAGGTGACTTCACAGGATAATCTTTGTCGTTCTTTGAACCTAGGTCCGAATCCCAGTACCATGATTTACTAGCTGTGTGGCCATTAGGTCAGTCACCCAACTTCTCTGCGCCTCCCTTCCTCATCTAGCAAATTGGGGTGATACACAACTTATGGGGTTGCTATGAACATTAAATCACATCATGTGCTTACACAATATCTGGTATAGGACAGGCACTTAATTAACATTTGTTATTTTCATTATCACAGCATAGTCCAATGGTTCATTCTCTCAACACACATTTTGTGAGCCCCTACTGTGTGCTAAGAATTGCTTTCCCACAGTTCTTAATCATCACACAGAGATAGAACTTAAATTGATTGTCAGGATTAGAGAATCTCGGGTCACAGGTATGACACCTATAACTGCATTCAGAATCAATGATGTATTTAATGTTTAATAAATGAGTTTATTCATAGCAAATGGCTTTGTTCATTTTAATTCATTGTGGTTGGCTTCATGTTATGTGTTAGAGGCCATATGAAAATACCTTGCACCAACCAAAAACACAAAAAATCTGAAGAATACAATGTTTTCAAGAACACAGAATACATGGAATACAGAGTCCTTTGGGAAAAAATGTGAGTTAGTAGATTTCATCGAAAATGGAGGGGAAAACTTCAGAGCATTTGAGGTTATGACCGAATATGTATTTTTACCCTTAGGTTATTTGACTAGAACAGCAAATGCACATTCAGTATTTCATTAAAAAGCACATTCCTGCTCAGAGACATAACAGATACATTTGCAGTGAAAGAATTTTATTTATTTTCCTATTACAAACTCTGCCAGAACCACATGGAAAAAGACCAAAGGATTTATTACCTTTATAAATCCATTCACCTGGCTTTGAAAGACTTTTCTCTAAATACCAATTAAAATGATTTTATTATTTTCAGTTCCTGTTGAAATGTTTAGAGTTAAAGTCATCAAAGGAATAACTACCAAAATGTAAGACAAATAAGAGGATGACTATATAGGCTCAATAAATCAACTGCAAAGAAATACCTTTTATTAATGAAAATACAGAAACTGTGTTGTGAAATCTAAAGGGTCATTATAGTGATGAAAAAGTATAGGGTCTGAGTATAAATAAGCCTTTACGCCTTTATTTATTTACTTTACAAAGAGAAGGTCCAATGAAATCAAACACAAAAGAGAAAAGAAAGGATAGGAAGTGCTTTGCACAATGGGCTTGTATTATGATAGTTAAAGTCTCTGTTCTCAGTGGACAATAAAGCCATCAAAGGATCTGGCCATGGCTAAAATAATTCTTTAGGTATTTCAACAGATCCCAAAACCAATTCCACAATCTTATACCATTAAGGCTAATGTGAAATTATTTACAAAATTGCCAAGAGAGCTGAAGGAGCCTTCAAAATAGGTTAGTAGAGACTTCTCATTTCATAGGAAAGGAAATTAAAGTCTGAAGCGATGTACTGCAATCCAATTTATGAGTCACCCAGAATCAGATTCAGTTTTTAAATCTTGTTTTTGACCTCTAGCGTGTTATCCAGTTTTATCACCACCTCACTTCGCAGGTTTAGTTTAAGATGATTTTTGACTACTTTCCAAGATCTAGTCCACATTCGAGTGAGGTTTGCTTCTAAAGTTTTTCCAGGAATGTGCCCCAAGGCTTTAAAAACAATTCTAAATCAGAGTAACAGAATGTCTCCCAGGCAAGTTAATATTATCTCGAGCAGCAATGTCCAATAAAAATATTTTCTAATAGGTATGTTGAAAAAGTGAAAGGAAGAGATGAATAAATTTTAGTAATGTATTTTATTTAACACTACATATCAAACATAATTATTTCAACATGTAATAAATATTAAAAGTTATTAATTAGATCTTTCATAGTTTTGTTTGAATACTCAGTCTTCAAAATCGATGTGAATTTGACAGTTACAGCGCATCTCAGTTTGAACTAGACATAGTATGTCAATTGCTCAATAGCCAATTGTGCCCCGCGGCTACCATAGGGGACAATATGGGTCTGGGGTGACGATCAGGCAAATTTGGCATTAAAATGGAACTTTCTGAGTTTAATTATAAGTGTGAATAATTGTTGAATAAATATTCAGCTGACAATATGAGATGCCCTGGGTATTAAACAACGACTCCGTTCTCGTTCTCTGGATTTCATGTTCCATGGATCCTTCATGTGTTTTCTCTTCCATATCCCCTACTTTTTTAAATTAATCTTTTCCCCCATTTATGCTGTGTTCTTGGAGAATTCCTCTAACTACCTTTCTAATTTATTGGCATTTTCTATGGTATCTTATTAGTTTTTCGAGGTTTTTCACTGCACATTTAAATTTGATACTTTTGTTTTTCAGTTGAGACACTATTTCTTAATTTCAGATTATTCTCTTTGATAGATTTGTTTTACCTTTAAGTCTCCCTGACATTACAGGTTTTACTATTATTTTTGTTACATTTTTAATATTAGTACTATTATAGGTTTTATTTTTTACAGGTTTTTTATTATTAATTTTCTCTCTTCCTTGGAATTATGTCATTTGATTAGTCAGAATAAGCTTTCCTTTTTTGTGCTATGTAATTTTGCATAAATAGTATATTCATAATTTTTACAGCTTTTTTGGTTTTCTTTAATTTAATCTTTATTTTATTTTTTTTGTCCATTACCACTTAGTCCCTTTTTACCCTTCCCCCCAGCAATCACCACACTGTTGTCCATGTCCGTGAGTCCCTTTTCATTTTTGTTCAATCCCTCCACCCTCTAAAAATGGAATACGTGTGTTGGGTTAGCTAACTTTTAGTTCACACCTGAGGCACAGGTGTTTAAGGCCAATAGGCATAAGGCTTCATGAGCAACGGGGTTCAAATAACAGTACCTAGATGCACACAAGAGGCAACGTCAACTTAAAGGTTGTTGGAAATCAGTTTGGTGAATTTGAGTGACATTCAAGCTGTGTGGGCCACCAGAAAGGCAACCCATTTCTGGCATGAAGAGTATGTAAATACCCAGTCCAGTCTCGGCGCTGAACCCCTTTGAAGGAGCACATGCTCTCTAGAAGTCTACATGGCACAGAGTCTTTGCAACAAAGAGGACTATGTAGTCAAACTCAACTGCAACAGAAGCGAAAGCTCGTAGTTTGGGTAGAGTGAACATGGACGTCAAAAAGGCCTCGGCCAGGAGGAAAGTTCGGAAGTCTGATAGTTCTCATGTCCGTTTGGAACAGCAGATACAATACAAAAAATGCTGCAGTGACACCCAAGTACTGTCCTCAGCTGACGGTTTTTCTCCTGCTGCTTTCTCTTTTAGAAAATCAGTGCTTCCAGGAGCCATCTATTGTGCAGAAGACTTGCAGTTTTGAGAATGAATTTTCCCTCATCTAAAGTTTAATGTTTTTACATATAATCGGCTAATTTCACCTGGAATCTTTTTTGTATGACAAGACAGAACTCTGAACATTCAAAGTCAAATGTCTAGCTGTTACATTTTTAATAATTTCAGAGCTAACTTGAAATATGGAAGCTATTGGGAAAACTGCCTGAAGGGTGATGAATCTTAATAATGTGGAAATAGGCCTACGAATCTTATTAATATTTTTAACTAGTAAGCCAAAGGAACAGGCATTAAGATAACACTCAACAGAAGATGGACAGACACCTTCCCTTTAACCTCAGTACGTAATTACTCTGGAGCCACAGGCGTATAAAGTATATGCAGGTATTCAGTTTGCAGATACACATGCCGATCCACCAAAACTCAGTGACCAATGAACTGCACTGAAATGTGTTCTAGCTTTTATTGTAGGTCATAGAGGCAGGTATAAATTTTTTAAAAATTCACACAAAAATTGCTTAATAAAAAAATACATACTGTCATGGGTGAAATGAAAGTTTACCTATGTCTTTAATACATCTTCTTCATCTATACATAAAAAGCATTTATAAAATGACAGCATAGTGACACTGTGAAGTCCTTAATTAGTTAACAAATATTAATTATGCTTAACATTCCATTTTTCTTATGATGACAAGAAAGCAATAAAATACTCGATAATTTTAATCACAAGGTTTGAAGCCAAAGGGTAGCATATAATTAATTAACAAAATGAAACTAAGCACTCTATTTGATAGGGGTTTAAAATGCTGCTGACCTTTGAGACATTAACATTAATGCTTTTTTTAATTGCATAAAGGTAACTACGTATTTGAGAGTGTGAAAAATTTTTTAACCAAAATCATGTGAAAGATAAACACATGGGCTTGTATTAGCTGACAATTAACTATAAAGCATTTTTCTCTTAACCTTTTCTTTTTTCTTTTTATTTTTAGTTTTATTGTTTATGCTGTTAACAGTTGTTCCCGCTTTTTCTCTCTTTCCCCACCTCCACCCAACCCCACCCTCTCCCCACCCCAAGCCCATCCTCTCACTGCCGTCTGGGTCCACAGGTTGCACATAAATGTTCTTTGGTTAATCTCTTTACCATCTTTCATCCTGTTCCCTCCCCCTCCTCCTTGCCAACAGTTGTCAGTCTGTTTTATGTATATAAGCTGTTGTTACTATTTAGTTCATTGGTTTATTGTGTTCATTAGATTTAACCTTTTTTACTTTATCTAGCTTGATCATTTATGAGTAGTTGAGGAAAAGCTCTTGAAAGGTTATATAACAAGGAATAAAGTATCCCTTTCCAAAAGGTACATTCCTAAAGATTTAGAAATGTGATCCTGGAGATTAGAAATAATTCATTTAAGGAGGAAATTGTATAGTGATTAAACCACACTACTGTTACAAATTATATCCAGGATTTTACAGAAGGATTCTATTTAATTCTTTAAGTACTGCATTGTTAAAGCTTAGAGTATGATGTTACCAAAGAGATTATACTATTAAAAGATTGGTAAAACCCTTTTAGCAGTATGAAGGAATTACATTGATGTTTTAAAGGATAGTCAGATTGTTAAAGATTATCAGAGTCAATAGTAAACAGAGGAAATAAAGAGATATATTTATCTTGTATAACTGGAAAAATATTTTGTTTTGAAATCTCAAGTCATAGACTTTAGATACACACAAAAAACACACATGCAGATCCATACATCCTTTTATTAACTTATTCACCAAGCCTCATCAAATGTCTGAAAATCAGCACTAGTCTGCATCAATAACTCAGCACTTTTGAATTTTAATCTTAACACAAAGAGGATGGTTTCCTGAGAAATAAAATAATGTTGGTAAAACTCCTTGTAGTTCCAAAATTTGTTAAGCCAAGAAGACAGAATTTGGACTCTTCAGTAATTCGGCTTGAAGATAAATCCAAACTTTTAAAAAAGACCAAATGATTTTGTCCTAGGAACCCTCCTAAACAAGTTGTAGCCTTTGTATCTGAGACTCGTTAAACATCCTTGTTTATGGAAAATAAGCAAAGTGCAAGAAATGTACTTGAAAGTTGGGACATTATAAGAGAACAAAATGGTAGTCTATTGCAGTAGCTTCTCAAATTAATATGTAATACATAAAAATATTTTTGATGTAAAATTTTCAAATAAAAGAAAGCTTGATATTCCATATGGAACACGTTCAATCAAATCTTTATCTTCTCCTGTCTAATAGTCTCCTTTGAAAAATAATCTCTAGAATTATAGGATTGCTCTTAAGATAAAAATACTATCTATCCATTCCTGATATGAAACTTTGAAAAGAAAGAGTGCTTTGACTCTTGAAATAGTAGGATATCAACAAAGTCCAGGGATTCCCCACGCATGCCAGAGAGGTAGGCCCGCTTTGCCGTGACACGCGGTAGCTTTGGCGAGCTTCCGACCCGAGTGTGGGCGTCAAGGCGGCTCGCTTTCATTTATGTGTTGACGAGTGAGGGGGCGCAAGTTCTGTCACATGTATCGAGTAACAGATCCTTCTTCGACTGACCTTTTCCCCAGCCCAGTGACTACAGCTTGGTAGGTAGGCGCTTTAAAAATATTGATTTAAATGTAAAAAGATAGGAAGAGTACCTTTTTTTTAATTCATCTAGAGTAATAAGTCTACTGAATAAAACAGAGCCAGGAGTATCCATCCTCTTTCACCCAAGGTCATGGTGATGATACGTTTCCTTAGAAGCTGTGATTGACCTCACCCTGACTTGTATTTCAGAATATTCTCTGTGTTCCTCATGACACTTCAAATCCAACAGTACCACCCTTCTGAGGAGGGGTAGAGATGCGCTTGGGTGTGGTTATTACAGCTGACCCCCTTAGCACAATTTATGCCTGTCTTCAGCTATAACACTGTTGATGAGAATAGGAATGCTTCACTTATCTTTAGTATTTTCATTCCATCAGATGACTTTCAAGTCACAACAGCTAACTGTACTTTTTCTTTTAAACCAAGATTTGGATTGTCCATTGGACATTTGTATATCTGACCAATATTGATTGTGTACTCCATAAGACCAACTGTGTATATTCACACATACAACAGTGTATATTCAATATACACTAAAGTAAACACATTAACTCCTCCTCCCACTTCACTATCTCATACCTAATATTCTTTCTCCTAAGTATACTTTTTCCTTAGGCATACTAAGTATACCAAAGTATGCTTTTTTTCTTGTTGGTTACTAGATACTTGTCAAGAGAGTAATTGTTCATCTAATAGCTTTCTCCTCTTTGTGTAGCAACTCAACCCTCAATGTATTCAGAGTGGAAAAGTGTTCAGATAAAATACAACACTCCCTAGCCACCTTTGCTGGTAGGTGTGACCATGTCACTAAGCTTTGGTCAAAGAGATACATGTGGCAGTGGTTAGCTGGGAATTCTGCGGGCCTTTCAAAGGTGAGAGGCAAAGCTGGGTTGTGCTCATGTGAGCCTTTTCACTTCCTGCTCCCTGTCTGATGTATGAAATGATGCTTGGGCTCCAGTAACCATCTCGGATAATGGAAATTCTAATGAGGAAAAAAAAAAAAACAGGTGGTGCAGCAGCGGATTGGAGAAGCCTGGGCCTCTGTTAACATTGTGTTGCTGTCATCTAGGCTTAGAAGGCTGACCTTCACAGTTGGCTCATCAAAGAGAGCAATAAACTGCCACTTATTTTAACCACTGATATTTCTGGTATTGGTTACTAGCAGTAGAAAACAATTTTTTTCTTCTTCTTTTTTTAAATCTTCACCCCAGGATATTGATCTTTAGTGAGAGAGGAAGGAAGGGAAGGAAGGAGAGAGAGACAGAGAGAGAGTGTGTAGGGGAGAGAGGCAAAGAGAGAGACACAGAGACATCCATGTGAGAGTAACATTGATTGGTTGCCTCTCCTATGCTCCCTGACCAGTTTTGAATGTACAACCCAAATATATGCCCTCACCGGGAACTGAACCTGCAACCTTCCGGTGCGTGGGATAATACTCAACCAACTGAGCCACCTGGCTGGAGCAGAAGGCAAGTTCTTAGGAATGCAATATGCAAGTCCTCAAGAGTCCTTCTGGAAGTTCTCTCTCTTTTATAATCTATTCCAGTAGCTAATTAATCACCAGGTGCTGTCAGTTTAATGTCCTAAATTGATTCCATTTTCTTTCCCCCATCCCCACCTTCATTGCTTTAGTTCAAACCTTCCTCATCTGTTACCAAGCAGTCGCAGCAGGCTCTAACTGGTCTGCTGGCAGGCTCACTTCCCTACGGTGCATCATCACACCGCTGCCAGAGTGTTCTCTCTGAAATGATTATCTGATCAGAATCCTCTCTTCTCCCTTCAAGTCTCAATACCTTCTGTGACTAATTTTCCACCAGGTCATATTTTTTTAGTGTGCCAAAAGAGGAATTTTGAGTATTGGCCTTATCTCTGGTCTTATGCTGTAGAAATAGCAAAACACTGAATACCCTGCTATGCTTTGTCTGTGAATCTATTCTCTGGAAAGCCTGTTCTCAGACTGTGGGCTATAAAACTCTTTCTCATCAATCAAAAATATGTTTAAGTTTCTCTTTGAAGATTTCAAAATTCCCTGACTTGCTAAACCCAATTTCTACTGTGTAGAATTCACTGTATGCAATTCTAATGTTATACTCGTACATCGCATTATTTATTTATTTACATGTCTATTTCCTTTGCAAGGCTATGGACAGCCTAAGGGTGGAGAGAAGGTACTACTCCTTTCTGCACCTCTGGTTCCTGCTTCAGGATCTGAGGAAGAGTTAGTTATACAGGTCACTCGGGAAGTATTGGAGGAATTGGGTTGCGGTGTGGCTCCTCTCTGGGAAAATATTGGTCAACCAACCCCAGAGAGGTAAGGGAATCCTGTCATCCGAACTGAAGCCAAAACCTTTCTGGATTGTTGTTTACATTCAAGGAATTACCTTGTACGCAGCAGCTGCTGCTGTTGAGCTGGTCAGAGAGGGCCTTGGCTAGAGGAGACGCTTTATCTTTTGTAACACAACTTGAAAAAATGGATGTCAAGCATGAGTTAAATGCTTTCTACCATAATGCACACTTTATTTATTTGGCTCATCAAAACAAACAAAAAAAGTAACTTATGAGAAATTATTGCCTTAACTAGAAACTGCTGCAAAAACTTCAGTATTATGAAGTATTGTTACCAAACGGAAGTAGGGTTCAGCTGCCTGCTGTCACCAATAAGCAAATTCTGGTGGCAGAGGTTTGGTGAAAGGAAGAAAGAGGTCTTTTACTCAAAAGCTGCCCAATCTGGAAGGACAGCAGGCTCCTGCGTCAAAGCCCATCCCCTTCAGGACGCCCTGAGGAAAATCCAGCCACCCTTTACCAGACCAATTCAAGGCTGCACCCGGAGTTCCTTCTCCCATTCAGGATACTGTCCTTTGGGAAGTACAGATGCCTGCTGCATAATCATGTCTAGAGAAAATTGAAAATAAGTCAACACACTCAGAATGCCATACATAGACTGAATTAACAACCTAAAATTTTCATTAAGATGCCCCCCGGTGCCACTGAGTCAGCCAGCTCTTGATGACATACATGTGATGTCACAGTCAGCACACTCCTGGTGTGAGAGTTTCTCAGAGTGTCAGACCCAAGCATCCAAGTCCAAAATGGGGGAAGTTGGAGTCTTCAGCAAACGTTCTCTCTCAGATGTGGTTGCTATCCTGTTAGCATATCAATTTATGCTCATTCTGTGAATACCATTCACCAACACTTCTTAAATTAGATGTTAGCCAAGTTTTCTTAACACAGCAGAACTATTGCACTGTACGGAAAGAAGAAAGTTCAAATATGTAGGATTCAGAAATGAATTTTCAGACTTGCCAAGCAGGTCTCCAACTCCCGCGAGAGAAGCAAGTATCATCACCACACCTGGATGGCATTAAATTTCTTATCGTTATTTATGCCAGGATGAAAGCAGCTGAACTTGGACATTCAAGGTTTGGCAGTCATCTGGGACAACAATGCTGAAGAGGGAAATTTTGGAAATGTTGTTCTCTGAGTTTATGGCACAATCTTTTCACATGAGAAAAAAGAATAAAAAAACCACTGGCTGTGGCCACTAATTAACAACAACTTTTAATAGTAGGAGGAGGTAGTTTCTACCATTGTGTTTAAGAAATGAACTCTTTACTAAAATGAAAAATTAAATAAGCCAAACAGCATGCTAGTGGGCTGGATGGGAACATTGTCCTTGATGGGTGTTTTAAATTTGTTAGCAACACTTGCCTGGAAGAAAAAAATGTAGATAAAAGTTTACCTCCTAGTTTCCTTCCCACAATCTCTGTATTATGGTGTTTTCAGTTGGAAAAAATTAACTTCTGCTCATTTGAATAGAAATAGATAATAATATTCAACAAAACATTTCCTATCCCTTTCACAAGGGGGTACATTAAAATCTCCTGGAGATGATATTCTTATATTATCATAATATGCAGAAAAGAGTCTAAATGGTTTTGAATGATTTACTACAAGTTATAACTATTTTTAAATGGCACTTTTTAAAAGAAGATTTATTTATTTATTTTTAGAGAGAGGGGAAGGGAGGGAGAAAGAGAGGGAGAGAAAGATCTATGTGTGATTGCCTCTCATGCACCTCCTACTGGGGACCTGGCTGGCAACCGGGCTATGTGCCCTGACTGGGAATCGAACCAGTGACCCTTTGGTTTGCAGGCCAGCACCCAATCCTCTGAGCTGCACCAGCCAGGGTGGCACTTATTGATTTTAATCAATAATTAATATTGTATATATTTTCAAGACCTTTCAACATTTTCAAAGAACTATGACCTAAATGTCACCATTATAATTTTCTTGAAAGCATCTGAAATTTTCTCCTGGAAATATCTAATGTAACTGACAAACAAGACAATCAGGACCTCATCGCTTCCCTTTCTCTGATAACAATTTTGATAATGATGTGTATCATTTAATAGAGCCACTTCCAGAGCATTGATTCCTAATTAGGGTAATTTGGATGATAAAAACCGGTCCCTGGGTTCAGATTAAGATGAAAAGATTAAGCAAAAAACAAACAAGCAAACAAAACCCCTCACAGACACAGACAACCGTATGGTGATAGCAGAGGGAAGGGAGGGTGTGGGAGTAGCAGAGGGTACAGGGGGAGATAAATGGTGATGGAAGGAGACTTGACTTGAAATGGCAAACACACAGTACAATATACAGATGTACCGTACAATTTTATACCTGAAACCTATATAATTTTATTAACCAATGTCATCTCAAAAAATTCAAGTTTAAAAAATGAAGTCAGACAGAAACAGCACACTGTTTATTCTGAAGCATTTGAAAACAGATCACTGCACAGACAATATAACACATTCTAAGAACATCAGCTAGTTAAATTCAAATTCCAGAACAATAGCTAATTGATATTTAAAATTTTAAGTGTTAACATAGGCATCTTCAGATTACCAGCTAATTAACCAAATATTATTACTTGGATTTTGAATTATACATAATTGTTATTCTTAGCTCAATTATAAAGCATGCATTCTACTTCAAGAGAATAAGTGAACAAAAATATGTTTATGAAATTGGCATTACAACACAGTTAAAAATAAAATATCTCCACTCAGTACTTAATAATAGCATAATGGTATTGACAATGACAACAATGATGACATTAATGTACCATCATTATAATAATCTATGTCCTTGATGGTAGTAGATTTTAATAAATAAGGTACCAAATATAATGCACACCGTGAAGAAAGTATTTTATTTGAGCTCTTAATAATAACCAATGCCCACTACATCCTTCTTAAAGTACTTTTTTATCTTGTTTTCTAGAACACCATATTCTCCTGGATATGTTTTCCTCTCCTTAGATTTCTGGTTACTACCACTCAGTTTTCATTGTGGTCCCTGCTTCCTTTGCCAATCCATTACCTATTGGAGATTCTCTGGGTTCTCTCTATCCAGAGCCCTCTTCTCTCATTGCATATTTCATTTTACTTCTTGGTGTTCAATTGGCATTGATATGACTTCCAAATCAAAATTCCCACCTGCAAACAAAGGTCTGACTAGCCAACATTCCAGTCATCTATCTACATACTTTAATGTTTCATAGCAACTCAAGCTCTACGTGTCCCAAACCAGCTGCTCTGTACCCCAGGTCCCAGTGATCAAACCACTGGCATGGGCATGTATTTAATTCTTTCCTCTTCTTCACTCTACACATCAACAGTTTCCAGAATACATTGATTCGAACTCCTATACGTGCGCATCCATTTCACCTTTCCATTCACAAGGATAACTCCCCTAGAGCAGAAACAAATCTTGCTCCCCAGGGTTTTCACACCATCTTCCTAAAGGAGCTTCCTGCCCCCAATATAATCTCTCAAAATCATACCACAATTCCAGCAAACTCTACATGGAAATCACATCCTGTCACTTTAACCATTTTGGAAGAAGTCCTGAGGTCTAGGGACCTTCGTGGTCTTACCTCTGAGTACTTCTTTAGCTTTGAGGGTCATCATATTGTCCCTCTTTCTTTTTTCAGCTTTATTGAGATGTAATTGACATATAACACTGTCTAAGTTTAAGATATAAATGTGATGATTTAATATATGTGTATATTACAAAATGATTACACAGTACATTTAGTTAAAACATTCATTACCTCATATAATTATATTTTTTGTGGTAAGAATATTTTAGATCTAGCAACTTTCAAGTACATAATGTAGTATTATTCACTATAGTCTCTAGGCTCTACATTAGATTCTCAGAACCTATCTATCTTAGAACTGGAGGTTTGTATCTTTAATCAACAGTTCCCCGTTTCCCCCACCCTCCAGCCCTGCTTTCTACTCACCGTTTCTGTGAATTTGGCTTTTCCTCTGTTTCTATGAGTTTGGCTGTTTCATAAGTGAAATCATACACGATTTGTCTTTCTCTGACTTATTTCACTTAGCATAATGCTGTTCAAGGTCCATTCATAGCTTGATTGCTCATTTCTTTTTCGTGCTGAATAATATTCCATCATCTGCACGTACTGCAGTTTATGTAACCATTCACCTACTGAAGGACATCTTGGCTGCTTTCAAGTTTGGGCAATTATGAATAAAGCTTCTATAAACATCCATACACAAGCTTTTGTGTAGGCATAAGTTTTCCTCTCCTTTGAGTAAATACCAAGGAGCACAATTGCAGGAAATTTTGGCAAGCATGTATAGAGTTTTTTGTAAACAGCCACAGAAGTGCCTTCCAAAGTGGCTGTTAACATTCTGCATTCCCTCCAGCAATGAATGAGCGTTCCCATTGTTCCATGTTCTCACCAGCATTTGGTATAGTTAATGCTCTGGATTTGGGCTGTTCTAACAGGCATGCATTGAAAGAGTTCATCTTGAGTATCACTTTACGGTTTGTAAAGGCTGCCTCTTCTCATTTCATAATAGTGCAGAGGTCATACACTCAACATGTCCATAGCAAGAAACATAATTGTCACAAGTAAGCCTCGAGATTGCTAAATAAATGAAAATTTGTAATGCTATTCAATATAATGTATGTGCTAGTATGAGTACTCTTTTTCTATTCCTTATAAATTTTCAGGTTGACAATCAAATGTACAAGTGTAATTTAATTGAATTAGAGGGTAGTGAACTACTAGTTCACCTTAAATACTTGAGGACTGATCTTTAAATGCATCTATAATATATCCAAACATCTGATTTTTATTAAAACATATACTGAAAATATATGTGAGGAAGAGTAGCACAAGCAATGTTAACAATTGTAAGAAAGTTCTTAAAAGAACTTAAAATTTCAAAATTGTGTGTAAGTTATTTCTCTTAATACTGAGAAAGGTCTTATTCCTGATACTACAAAAGGGGAGACCAAATTTCAGAGACTGTAAAGGCGACAGCCAACGTAATCAAGGACAAAAATGCCTTCATGTCTGTTTAACTCAGGTGCTGGTTGCCAAGTCAAGATGTCTCTTTAAGATTCTATGGCATAGAAATTGCATAAACTCTTCAAAAAACAGAGGCCACATTTATTACATAGCCTGAGGGAAACAAGTGACAGCAAAGTCTTAGAAATAAAGTTAAAATGGTAATAGATACAGTATACATAATGAAACCCTACATAAATTATTTTTCCATTTTTGTTTATCTATTTATGGCATTGCATCCAGGCACTGTTAGGCATTTGGGAGTAGAAAAGTGAATCAGCTATGATTCTTCTGCTCTTGCTGCCAATAACATCTCACAGAGAAACTATGAATGCTTGAATATAATCTAATGAAGAAAGTGACAGATGTCATCAGAGGGATAAAGGTAAAGCATTAGAATAATTTAGAGCAGGAAGGATCACTTCTGCCTGTAGGTAGTCTCTGTAGATCAGGGCTCACGAGCAAGACCTTTAGGTATGAGTTGACACAGAAAGATTATGAGGACATTACATGAGGGAAAAGGAACAACTTGAACAAGAAAAGGAGTGAAAGTGGGACGTAGACAGGAAAGAGCCAAACGTTGAGTGGATTTCAAGCAGAGAATGACTGGAATGCAACAGTAGATGATGATTGGAATCCAGAGTGGGTCCAGGCTTTGGAGGACCTTGCACAGTAGGGTAAGTGCAGTTCTTTAATTCGGTAACAGTGGCTAAAATTTTGAATTACGTAACACATTTTATTGAGAGCTACCCTTGACAGCATATGAGGATGCAATAGTTCAGATCAGGATAAAGGCCAGTTGTCCGTTACAGATGCAGCAATCCCTTTCAAGGGGCTCTAGAGGTTGATGCTCCTCAAGCCAGCACTGGAAAGGGCTTGGGATCATCACACAATGCTTTTATAATAATTTCATATTTCTCTTAAAACAAGAATGTATCACCTTCCATTATTTGACATTTCTTCTCCTATAAGAGAAAGTTGTTTATATGCCCAAGCCAAATTTTCTCATTCAAAAAGCTAATTTCAGCTATTAATATTATAATAGTGTGATTCATTGAGTGTCTGTAACATCTCAGACATTGTGATGCACCTATTAAAATATTTCATTTAATTTTTATAACAAGCCTACAAATACAGTATTGTTCTAATTTTATATGTAATAAAACTGAGGTTGTGAGATAAATATCAGTCTTTCATTGTCTTATAACTAGCATTTTAAAATGTGAACACAGGATACGTTGACTCCAAAATAAACATAGTCTATCCACTAGGACAACAATTGAAAATGCAGTAAATTTTACCACTAGGTTTTCTGGCATGAAAAGCCTGTAATTTTTTAGCCTGGATTATATTTTTCAATCACTTCTGTCATTTGAATTTTCATAATAGAAATCTTAAACAAAATGTCTCTTTTCCTCTTTCTTCTCTAATATAATAGCATGGCTCTTTTCTACATTCATCAAGATTAATTGCTCCAGACTTGGCATCTTACATAACTTTCATGGTTCCTAGAGGAAATATTCAAAATACTTAATAACTGATATGCCATGGCAGCAACCAATCAGAACAGACCACCAAGAAATTAGACTCAGCTATAAACAAATAGAGAGCAGCTCTGACACAGTCCCCCTGAAATGTAGCTCTTGTCAATATCCCACTGAAACTGATAAACTGTATTGCCATTGAAACAAATTCCTGATTCACTAGATCCCTCATCTTTTGTCTACTGAATTATCATAGCAAATTCTGACTCTTGAAGGACGCACTCAAGGAATAGTGGAGGGACTTTGGAGAGATCTATGCTTCATGCTCCCTGCTTAGAGCTACTCATCCTCAGTAACTCCCTGCCTCTCAGAGTTCATTTTCTCCCATGGAAACAGGGATCACAGCATCTACTCTCCCAACATTTCTAAGGACCAAGTAGGCACAATCCTGCATGTTAGTTCTTACCCCTCATGGCCCCTGCGTTGGTTCTTTCTGTTGGCTTTAGATTCTACTTATCTGATGGAATAGTCTAAAGGAATGGTCCAAAGGGAAAAACAATCTCTGTTCCCAAATAAACAAATTAGCAATATTTTTGTTTGTAATTATTTCCATTAACCTTATTCGAAATCCTGTTTTCTGCTCTTCTTTTCTAAACTTTGCATTTGTGGCTGATTTTCATTCCACTTATATATCAGAAACCTCCAGAAGGAGGTTTCCATAAAGAAGGAGGAGTCAGTCCATAAAGGAGTCAGTCCATAAAGTCTTCGACAATGGTTCCAAACCCCATGTCTTACAAAATTAAACCCGCAGTGGAATTTCATTGAAGGGCCTTTGCTTCATGTAATACCCAACCCTTAAGAGTTCATTTCCAAAAAAATGTGTTCTTAGCCATCCTCTTTGCTTGTTTCATAGTCTTATTCACACCCATGACCTCAAGCAGTCGCTCCCAGTTCTGCATCTGTAACACGTGCCCTTCTCCTGAGATCCACGCCTGCACTTCTTTTCACTGTTTTCCTCACCCTCAGTGTCTCTGTATCATTATTTACCCTCCCATTCCACATTTCCAAAGCTGCATATTACACCCATCCTGCCTTTACACCCATCTAGTTACCGAAGTCAGAAACCTGGGAACCATGTGAGGTTTCTCTCTCTCTCACAACCTCTACTCCCAGGTAAAACCTGGCTTTTTTTCCTTTATTAGATCGTTTATTTACACATCCATCCATTCATCCATTCAGTTAGGTATTCAGTGTATATACGCTGACTAGCTATTATGTTCCACAAACATTGAGAAAGCACGAGACAGAGACAGGCTTGATCCCTTTCCTCGTGGATTAAAAGGGGAGGGAGGCAAGGTGGATGTCTGGACTTGGGGGTTCTTTTCTTACCTCAAATTGTTTTTGTGAGGTTAAAACTAGACAAGTACATAAAAGTGTGCAGCACTCTATTCTACTTGGTGTTATAGTTTGGTGTGTGTGTGTGTCTTTTTTCCTCCAGATTGTAAGTGAAGGAACCATATGTCATTCATCTCAGCAGAGAATCGTCCACTTAGTTCATTATTAATAAGTGTTTATTGAGTTAAAGGGGTAAGATGGAGTAAATGCCGAGGTAAAAATGACTGGATATGATAGATAATCTCCCCAAGGAACATAAACACAGCTTTCCACTTCAGGTGTTCAAAATTAAATTAAAAGTTATTAATAATTTACTCTGCTGCACTTTTAAGCAATCATGAATGGAGTAAATTAACGATTTAATGGCATATGTTTCATAAGGAAAAGTCAAGGACAATGAGCTGAAATATGCCTAAAATCAACATCTGGTTTAGAAATGAGTGAAATACTCCCGCTCAACAGCCAAACATGCCCCTAATTGGGTTAATTTACAATGGACCCTGTCACCTATGATGTGTCTTGGATTTATTCTTAAAAGGCACCATAGTCATCAAAGAACTGAGAGCAAGACACGTGGCCTCTGTAGACCCCACAGTAATAGGCTTCCAGAAATATGGCTTTGCAGACAGTGGAGAGACGCTGCTTTGCTAATGGTCACAGCAGGGCAGAGTTGTTACTTGCCAAAGCATAAGGCTCAAGCCTGGCTCCTGGGAAGAATAGTTAATGAGATAATAAAATCACTTCTCCATTCTTTGTAACTGGCAGGGAATATATTATTATTATCTTTTAAAATATATCAGTATGGACAAAGAGTTGAAATAAAGCCAAGAGAAAAAACAATATATGAGTTCCATTTCAGATTACTCCTGATTAGCAAACTCATCTGTAACCTGCTTATGCTCTCTTTACTGTTATAAAAATAGCATGTTCGTGTGTTCTCCCTCCGAAGGATACCGGAGAAGCTCTGTGAAAGTGAAAGGTGTAGAATGAGGGGCGAAATGTTTACCATGCCAATTTCAGCTCACCAAATAATGCGATCTTTCTTCCTTGGACTAATTCACATTTTATGAGAGCTATTTTTAAATGTGTGCCTCCTTCTCTGTTGGCTTTCCCTGTGCTCAAGGGGATCTGCACACACAGAACATTTGTATTGATATTTTCAAAATGAACTTGCTCATTCATTTGGTAGAGTATTTCTGATTCATCCGTGTCTGCTCTCTTAATCTGTAGTAACACCCCTTCGATTAGATATTAGTCGGGTACTCTTTTTTTCCTACTACAGTTAGGAACTTTATTTATGATTGCTAATGAAGGAGAGAATAGAAAAACAGCTTACCAAGGCTTGTTTAAAAAAAAACACATAGTGAAACAAGTCAGACAGAGGAAGAAAATTATGTACTATATGTGATCTCACTTACATGTAGGATGAAAAAACAATTCATAGATACCGAGAGCTGATTGGTGGTTACCAGAGGCAGAGGCTGGGGGGTTGGGGAGAATGGGTGAATTTGATTAAGAGGTACAAACTTCCAGTTATAAGATATTTAAGCACTTAGGATGTAATGTACATCATGGTGACTAAAGTTAATGGTATCGTATTGTACATTTGAAAATTGCCAAGAGAGATCTTGAAAGTTCTTATTATAAGAAAAACAATGTTTAAATTATGTATAGTGATGGATGTTAACTAGATTTATTGTGGCAATCATTTTGTAACATACACATATATCATCACATCGTAGACCTAAAACTAATACAATGTTATATGTCAATTATATCTCAATGAAAAAGCCCTCCGACCTCATCTGTTCTGCTGGGATACTGATGATACATAATAAATGTAAATGTGGAATTTACTATTAAACCAAGTCTAAACCATATTCTTAAAAAATTCAAGAACCCAAGTATTGTATTATTATTATCTTTTTAAATATAAAATATCAATATGGACAATGAGTTGAAATAAAGCCAAGGGAAAAAATATGTATGAGTTCAATTTCAGATTACTCCTGATTGGTAAACTGTTCTGTAACCTGCTTATTAAATCTTTTAAAGTTGAATAAATTAAAGTCTCATTACATAAATTATCTCTATTTCCATCATCAGGGCTCCAGGTTTTTCAAATTAGCTAATACTCATTTCTCAAGCTTCCATTTTTTACACAGAAATTGCTAAAAGCAAATTGTCAAAAAATATATGGAACTGCCTTTTGACCAGGCAATTCCACTGCTGGGATTATATCCTAAGAACCCAGAAACACCAATTCATAAAAACCTATGCACCCCAATGGTCTTAGCAGCACAATCTACAATAGCCAAGTGTTGGAAGCAACCTAGGTGCCATCAGTAAATGAATTGATCAAAAAACTATGGTACATTTACACAATGGAATTCTATGTGGCAGAAAGAAAGAAGGAGCTCCTACCCTTAGCAACAGCATGGATAGAACTGGAGAGCATTATGCTAAGTGAAATAAGCCAGGAGGTGAGGGACAAATACCATATGATCTCACCTTTAAGTGGAACCTAATCAACAAAACAAACAAGCAAGCAAAATATAACCAGAGGCAGTGAAATTAAGAACAATCTGACAGTAACCAGGAGAGAGGTGAGAGGGGGAAAATGGTTTTCAGGAACAACTATAAGGGACATATGGACAAAACCAAGGAGAGCTGGAATCAGGGGAGGGAGGTGGGGATGGCTGGGGTGGCAGGAGTGGTAGGGGGTAAATGCCGACAACTGTACTTGAAGAACAATAAAATGATTTGTTAAAAAAGGCAGTGTTGTTAATCAGAAATTAATTGTGAGAAATCTAAGACCATATTTTACAGTGATAATTGAATGAATTAAGAATAGAAATCTGCCCAATTAGTTGTTTATTGCCATACGGATGGATTAACCACCGCAGTAACTGTTTTCTCTCTTTACAACCACTTATTTCTTCTTTATACAGGCACAACCAAAATATTGTTCCTACAAAAAAACAAAAACATGCATGTTTAGAATGTGACTAGATGTAAAACTTCCCCACCACTGTGGTAGACTCTTGCCTGGCTAGCATCACTAATAATCCCCTCCCCCATTTCTGGTAACTTCAATTTTCTGTTGGAAAAGCAGTCTTCTCCCTCTTCCTCTCTCTTTTTTATTTTATTGTTGTTCAGGTACAGTTTTCTGCCTCGCTCAACCCCATGAGTCTAACATCATCAGATTCATGGA
Organism: Carollia perspicillata; assembly: GCA_004027735.1. Classification (NCBI taxonomy): domain Eukaryota; kingdom Metazoa; phylum Chordata; class Mammalia; order Chiroptera; family Phyllostomidae; genus Carollia; species Carollia perspicillata. The sequence continues at coordinate 30,599 of PVKM010000331.1, read as the reverse complement.
GACTGTGACTGACAGTCTCAGTCTGAATATGACTGGTCCATGATGGGCACAGGAAACAACTTGAACTGGAGTCCTCCCTAAGCTTTCACTTCTGGGAAAAGGCAACTCTTTCTCCTGATGTTGGTAAACTCTTTGAAAATGACTGAATTTTCCAAGGCCATTGTTTGGAGAGAGCCCATCTGAGAAAAGACCAATGCAGCAGAACACAGCGCTCAAATACAGAGGGAAGAACTATTGTCTTGAAGTCACCGCTGAGTTCTTAGGTTTACCTGTAACCAGAGCTGCAGAAAGCTACACAACTCTGATTTTAAAAAACCACAGAGATATGTATTCCATGAGCATAGACTGACAGTTTCTACTGGTTTGAAAATTCAACTGATTAAAAGTCTTACGTTTGCACAAACCCTACACATAAATGTTTAAAACGGTGTCATTTATGGTCGCCAAAAGATAGATGGAACTTCAGCAGGCAAATGAATAAACAAACTGGTCCATCCATACAATGGAATATTATTTAGTGGTAAAAGAAATAAGCTCTCAAGACATGAAAAGACACAGCACAGCATAAAAGAGTTAGCATATTGCTAACTGAAAAAGAGCCAATCTGAAGGGCTGTATGATTATATAGCTACAGTTCTATGCCATTCTAGAAAAGGCAAAACCATAGAGTCAATGAATAGATCAGTGCTAGCTAAAGGTTTGGGGGAGGGGTGAAATGGTGAAACATGGGACTTTGTTGAGAGCAGGAAAGCTATTCTGTGTGTTGCTCTGACGGTAGTCATAGGACATTTTGAATTTATCAAAACACATAGTGTAACAGCAGAGAGAGCCAACAGTGTTTGTGAGCATTGTAAAAATGACTTAGGAGAATGGGGATCCCAGGAAGGAATGCAAATGGCGACAAGAATATCTAACTCTATTACAAATGGAGGGAACAACCTCACTGAATGGAGTGTGCAGAAAGGTGCTCACCTGCGTAACTTCGAAAATGATCGAATTCTATAAGAGTAAGAGCAAAAGGAACTGCAAATAAGCATGTGAGTTGATGAAGTTAATTCTCGCAGAAATGCTGGTTAACAGTTCAATCCTGCCATACATGTATACTAGAAATGAACAATTTAGTAAATGGAGGGTGGGAGTGATTTTGTTTTACTGTTGCAGGAATTTATGGGTAAGGATGGGGAGAAGGCTAAAATGATCCATGTGGCAATGGGTTAAATATCAGTATAAACTTAATGTTTAGATTAATATAGATTTTGAAGGTTATATATAGAAATATTTGTAGATGTATGTATACACAGGTTGGTATAAACATTTTTTTGTTTATTTGCTCTGTCATCCAAGAGGACCTGCAAGCAATGACACCTCATGGCAAACAGCACACAGGCAACAATGCAGTACTTGGTTTCTGATGCCACACTCCAAAATAAGAATGAAGGGCCCTTGGATAAACGGCTGATTGTTGGAATAGGACCAGAACCACTAGAAGTGCCCTTAAGAGTGAAAGTGAGAACAATTTAAGCAAAATAATAATAATAATAATAATAATAATAATAATAATAATACCTGACTATAAAATAAATTTCCATAAGTTTATACTGACATAAATGAATGGTGAATGAGTGAATGGATGACTAGATAAACAGGGAAATGGAACAAGTCTTTACTGCAGAATAATTTCAATGAACATATGTAGATACTCCACCCTCAAAAAAAGTATATATTACAACCTAAAGAAGTACAACTCTATTATCACTGCTATACATAATATATGTATATATGTACATATAATATAGTTATTACATTATGTATGGCATATAATACCATACACTATATATATTTATTTGTAACATACTATATATTATAGTACTTTCATGTAATGTTTATATTTATAACATATTTAAGTATAATGTATTATACATATAACATATTTATGTATAATGTATTATACATTAAATATTAATTTTATATTATATAAATATATATTTATGTGTAATATAATGCATATTTTCAATTATATAGAGAGGGATTGCTTAGGACAGTGCCTGTCTTATAATCATTACTCAGAAATGATAGTGGTGTAGGAGTTATAACTGAACCCATTATAAGTAATAGTAATTATTTAATAATAATAATAAAAGGTACTGGTGGGACTACTTTGGAAATCAGTTAGGCAATATTTCCCAAAGAATATTTGTACATCCCATGCCTCAGCTATCCTGTTTCCAGGAGGTGGAAATGTGTATACGGGTATTTTTGAGACAGGTACCTGTTACATCATGTGGCATGTACTCAGGTGTTCATAAAAGCACTCTCTGTGACATCCCCATGCTAGAAATACCCAAATGCCTATCAATAGTACAGTAGACACATAAACTGTGATATATTTACAATTTATGGAGTAGTATATAGCAATTAGAATGTAAATTTCACAAACAAAATGTTAAGTTAAAGACGTGAAATAGAAAAGAGAGTATAACTAGGATTCCACTGATATAAAGCACAAAAGCAGACACGAACGTGTGTTGTTAGAAGTCAGGCCCTGGGTTACCCTGGAGTGTGGTGAAGTGTAAGTTACTCTAAGTGCTTACAGGGAGCTTCTGAGGCTCTTGGTCTGGGTGCTCGTTACAGGTATGTGTTCAGTTTGCAAAAGTCCATATATCTGCACACTTAGGTGCACTTTTCTGTTTATATTTAACTTTAAAAAGTGAAAAACATAGAGGGACACTATGATGTAATGTAAAAAGTCATCACATCTATGAAAACTGTTAATAATTCGCTGTAAGAACATGAGTTGATAAACTTCAGAAGCTGAATTTACCCATTTACAATATAACAGAATTATTGTGAGGATTAACTAAAATCAAAGTATGTGCAAGCGTCACACGCAAACACACACACGGAAAAAATCCCTCAACCAGTATTTACCATGCTTGCCTACGGAATGGGTTTCAGCCTGCTGAATTGTCAGCATCGCCAATGTGAAGAAATGAGTGGCACAGTATTCATGTTCAATTACTTTCCTTATTCTTTATCCAGAGAATTATTATCTCAAGCTCAGTCATCAAGGGAGGCCCTGTATTAATGCGCCTGTGTCACGTGGCATGACTGCCAAGTGGGTATTTAATGAAATAAGATAAAATAAAATTTGCTTCCTCATGGTGTCAGAGGATGCCAATGCTATTTTTGGGCAGTGGCATGGTGAGAGGATTATTATCACTTTCAACATGACTGTGTTAAGATTGCACCTGGAAAACTTTTTGTTCTTTCATATTTGGCAGCTCAGGAGCAGGAAGCCTAGGAAGTGGCACAAAGAATCTGTGAAGTTCCATGCTGGTAAGGAGAAAAAAAAATGATGAGCTAAAAATGTGTATCATCTTGCTTTGTCAGCGAGAAAGAACATAATAGTGCAGAAATATGGGGATAGGAATCAATTCTAAAGTAAGAGAGTGATAAATGATGATAGTCAAGTGGAAGAAGGCATATCTATGTAGGATCTCATTTTTTGAAAGAACAATTTTGGTTAAACACCAGAATGAGAGTAACACCTATTCAGCTGTGGAATACTCAGGCAAAAGAGGCCATGTACGCTCTGTTTCGCAAAACAGTGCAAACTGAAGCGGGTTAAGCAGCCAGAGGGTGAACTAGAGGGAGCAATACTTTGCTGATGAGATTTTGGTTTGGTTTAGCATTCAAAATACTGAAATTTAGTCTTATTTATAAATATACTAAGAGATACCTAATTTCATATATATATTTTTTTCCTTTAGCTTGTCTCGTTACAGATTGTTTATCTCTGAGTGAGTAGATAAAGATGATAGAGCTATCTTATGGAATATGTTAATGTGTCTCCGTAGTGCCATTAAAGCTAATGATATTTTGAAAGGTTTATCCAAAGAAAGTTGGTTTTTCTGTTTTAGTTTCAACTCATAAAACAGTGCCTATTGGCAAACAGTAAATAAATGATTAAAAGATTGAATTTAAAGGAAACTACACATATCTAAATTATGCTCAGTATTTAATTATAAAGTGGACAACGTCTTATGCCACACCAAATCCAATTTTCAGTATCGTCTTAAATACCAGATTCTGTTAGTGTATTTAAGTGCTATGGAATAAATTCAATCCTTATATGCTAATTGGAAATTAATTATTTTTTCTTGTTCCTTAAAGCTCTTTGAAGGTCAAAGAGTAATACAGTATTAGATTTCCTATGTAAAAGTTAGGTTATGATCAATATTTCTTTAATTTATTTTTTAATTGTTGTTCAAGTACACTTGTCTCTGTTTTCCTGCCACCGTTTTCCCCTGCCCCACCCACCCCACCTCCCACCCTCAATCCTACACACCTTTGTCTTTGTCTACAGGTCCTTTATACAGGTTCCTTGATGACCTTTCCCCTGCTCTCCTCCTCCCCCCTTCCCTTCCCCTCTGGGTACTGTCCGTTTGTTCTTTATTTTAATGTCTCTGGTTCTGTTTTGCTTGCTTGTTTGTTTTGCTGATTAGATTCCACTTATAGGTGAGATCATATTGTATTTGTCTTTCACCACCTGGCTTATTTAACTTGGCATAACACTCTCCGGTTCCATCCATGCTGCCGCAAAAGGTAGGAGCTCCTTCTTTCTTTCTGCTGGGTAGTATTCCAGTGTGTAAATGTACCACAGTTTTTTGATCCATTCATTTACTGGGCACTTACGCTGTTTCTAGTGCTTGGTTATTGTAAATTATGCAGCTATGGGCATTGGGGGTGCATAGGTTCTTTCGAATTGGTGTTTCAGGATTCTTAGGGTATAATCCCAGCAGTGGGGTCACTGGATCAAAAGGCAGTTCCATTTTTTTAGTTTTTTGAGGAAATTCCATACTGTTTTCCATAGAGGCTGCACCAGTCTGCATTCCCACCAACAGTGCACTAGGATTCCCTTTTCTCCACAACCTCACCAGCACTTATTTTTTGTTGATTTGTTTGTGGTGGAAACACTTGGTGAAGGGGGGAGCAGAGGGAGCATGCATCAACATCGTGTTTCAGGATGAGTCCCTCACAGCATGTAGACTGTGTTGAAGAAGATATTATTTCTTATTCATGGGGTATCCCCAGTGGCTGGAATCGTGTCTTGTACATAGTACATACTCCATAAATATTAGCTATTATTTATTTTTTATATTATCTCATGAATCAATATTACCTTGTCCTCCTGCTCAGAAAATCTTCCAGGGCCTAAGATGACACATAGAACCCCAAGTCAAGATCTGGTGTATGAGTGACGGAAAATGGCAATAATCCCAAAGAATATTAATTTAATCAAACTTTTTTTACATTATGTGATATCTCTCTTCCTAAACCATGCCCCTCAAAATAAAGTTTAACCAACTTATTTAGAGACAAGAAACTTTCTAGTCAATTAATAACCCCAGATTTTTAGTTGCTTTTTACTACATAGAGTTCTGAAATAAAAACCATGCCTAAGTTATCAAATAAATATAAAGCCTACTTTTATTCCTCAAGATTTTACTAACTGAAGATCCAGGAAATGAAATAAAATATTAATTATATTTATGTCTCAATGGCTTGCAAAATTAACAGAACTTTTGGTGTTTTTTTTATCTATTCTCAGCAATTGGCATCTGTGCTGAGAGAATGTAGCGTTGACTGAGGCGCCGAGGTTTCCTTAGAAATCACGGAGACTCTTCAACCCCTGCAACATATGAGCTACTACAGTAATAGCCTATCCCTGGAGGGATCGATCCTTCTATACTATTGGACTTTCAATATTTCCTTCATTCCTAAATGGCAGAAGAATTTATTTTTTAAAGCTTAAAGATTTTTCATTTAAAAAGTCTTTTTAAATCTTGTGATTTAATCCACTAGTTTCTTAAACTGGGAATCTCTAACATGCTATAACTTTAATATCCAAGCATTATAGTTAACTGAAACTTTTAGATTTAATTTTAATATAATGTTCTCCAGAGGTACCGAGATTCATAAGCATTTTTCTATGAACACTAATTATCATTTTAAATAAGTATCTGCCCATCTAATATGACCAATTGCACATTTGTATTTACTATCGAGTCTGAACATTTTTAAACAAGTGAACTAGCCATTTATAATATTTAATTTGGGTGTGAAAACTTCCCGTTCATACAGCATGCCCTTTTCAACCACGTTATTTTCTTTTTGGTTTGGAATAGTTATTTATACATGAATAATGAAGCTTTGTCATAAATGCTTCTCATCTTTCTAGGTTATTATTTGCCTCTTTCATTGACTTTTTAAATGTATCAGTGAAGGAAGTAAGGAGAGAAATCACTATTCTGATTTGATTTTGTAATTAAATATAAGTAATTGAAAAAATTGAAGTGAATAGTTTTAGAAAATAACATCATATTGCAGTTTTTCATTAGTTCTTTTAATTTTTATATGTTTGTTCAACAGATATTTATTAAGTATTTATTCAGTGAGTTTATAAGTTAGTGTCAACTCAAAATAGGGACAGCAGCATTGACACAGTGAGATGTACACCCAAATCTCTAGACCCTGGAAGATGAGTCCCCGGCCAGATACTTTAATTGTGAGACAGCTGAATTGGACAGGAATCTCTTGAAGCCAAAATTCTGTTTATAACTACAAAGTCCCTGTTTGAGGGAAAATACATTAAATCTTGTGCCTGCCCAGGAACAGCTCAGGTATATTGAGGGAAACGTGAAAAGCTGAGAGGTGGGGCACAGGAATGATGAAAATCCCCAGAGTGGCAGGAATCTGAAACAGAGACAGAAAAGCAAGAGGCATAAATGAGCAGAGGCTTGTTAAAAATGCCAAAGACAATAAAAATGACATTTTTAGAACTGTCCAGAACAAGAACAATGAAGCCAGAATAGGCCCACTGCTTGGGGCCATATGATATAATTCTGGAAGGAATAGCTAATGCATCATATGACAGAAAGGGGATTCAAAAAGATCTCAACAGGAAAGAACGAAGGGTCCAAGCTAACGAGATAAAAATAAATAGTGTTAAATGATTCAAACTGAGGGTGGGGTGGGCGGGGTGGGGGAAAGTGGTGGTGGGAAAATAGAGACTACTGTGCTTGAACAACAATTAAAAAAAATATCGGCTGTACAAATACAAGTTTGGGGAACCAGGAAAAATGCTTTGGGGTTTTAACTGATTGAAAACGCAATATGAATCAGTGGTTCAGAATGTAGCCAAAAATGGTCACAGTTATTATAAAGTGCACTTACAAAAATATATAATGACAGAGGTACTTATCCTCCAAGAGTTGGTCCTGATCAGAACACACTGCCTGGACTTTGCACAATTATAAGTGTTTTTACTTTAGAGAAACCAGGACAAGTTAAGACTCACTCGTATCAGTGACCTGAACCATTTTATAGGATCTCTACGGGACTTGGGAATTTCTCCTATCAATCTTGGACTCTACATGAGGCATGAACATTATAAAATATTTGAATGACTATGATAATAGAAAGTTTTTACTTGTTCTCTGTTCCAGAAAATAGTAATGAGTGCAGTGGATGGAATTTACAAAAATGTAGATCTTGGTTTAATGAAAAATGTATGTTTCTAGTTACTGCAAGAGTTGAAGAAGAGGTCAGGAATGTGGTGCTTTAAATTTAAATACGGGATGAAATCTAATCAGAGAGATTCTCATGGCCCTATCACGTCTGCCATTCTATGCTAATCTAATTTTCATGTTGCAATGTTCCCAATGATTTCTTTATTTCTGAAACAATTTTGTAAAAGTTTGCCCAGTTAATTAATACATAACAAAATAATTATTAAATAGCTTAGCGGTGATTTTTTTTTAAGTATTCAAAAGAGTATCAGAAACCAGAAGTGGAAGTGAAAACGGTCTCTCTCTAACGGCAAGAATTTGGGAAGAACACTGCACATCACTGTCTCTCAATAGCCAGTCAGTTGATTCTTTTTAAAGTAGAAAGCAAGTCTCAGCAGCTGTTATTATCACCGGTTTACAGATTCGGACAGTTGGTTAGTAGTGTTGCTTATTTTGTTTATGACTTTGCTGATTTTTTTCTCTACCTGGTCTATCATTGGATATTAGAAAGCTCCAAATATGATTATGAAATTTTCCCGTTCTCTTTTAAGTTCTATTAACTTTTGCCTCATATGTTTTGACACTGTTATTGGGAGTTTCCATATTTATGAATGTTCTGTCTTTATATTAATATATCTATTGCTCTGCAAAAGATTATGCCAAAACTTAATGGCTTGAAACAGCATTTATTATCTCATAGTTTTTGGAGATCAAAAATCCAAGTGCCCTGTCTTGGGCCCTTAGGCGGGTCCTCTCTTGCAGTCAGGTGTTGGCTAGATCTGCGGTCATCTCAAGGCTTCTCCTGTCAAAGACCTGCTTCCAAGCTCACCTACGTGATGGGGGGCACGATTCAGGCTCTCATCCTGTTGCCGGTCTCAGGGTATCAATTCCTTACTGACTGTCAGTTTGAGGCTGCCCTCAGCTCCTTGTCTGGTGGGCTTCACAACATATCAGCAGACTTTATTAAAACGTACAACCAGAGGAGGCGATAGAGATGACCATAATAGAGTCAAGTTTTTTGTAATCTAGTAAGACAGGTGACATCCCACCACTTTCACCAAATTCCATTAGAATTACAACACTAGTCTAGTCCACGCTCAAGGTGGGGTTGTTATACAAGGGTTTGAATACCAAGAGGTAGAAATCATTGTAGTCAGAAGCTAACCATCACAGTTTATTTGTTGAATTAACACTTTTATCCTTTTATGTCCATTTCTCTCTGGTAATAATTTTGTTTTGAAATGTGCTTTATCTTTTATTAATATAGCCACCATTTGCATAAAATATTATTTTCCTTCCATTCATTTTTATTCTATCTGTATTTTTATTTAAAGTGTGTATCCTTTTTTAAAGATTTTATTTTTTTATTTTAGACAGAGGAGAAGGGAGGGAGAAAGGAAGAGGGAAACATCAATGTGTGGCTGCCTCTCACACACCCCCTACTGAGGACCTGGCCTGCAACCTAGGCATGTGCCCTGATCTGGGAATTGAACCTGTGGCCCTTTGGTTCACAGGCCAGTGCTCAATACAGTGGGCCACACCAGTCAGGGCTCTAAAATGTCTATCTTGTACTCAACATGTAGTTGGGTCTTTTGTTTTCCTTCGCTTCTTTCTTTTTCTCTTTTTCTTTTATTATCTTATCCTCACCTGAGGACATTTTCATTTGCTTTAGAGCAAGAGAGAGAGATGCTATTCTTTCTGATAATATTTGCATTTTGGCTGTAATGTTCATTTAGTTATTAAAACATTTAATTTAATCATTAATATTATATGTTGGTATGCCATTTTATTATTTGTCTTCTACATGTCTCTCCTATGTTTTGTTCCTCTGTTTCACTTTTCTTGACTTTTTTAGATTTTAAAATATTTTTTAGAATTCCACTTAAACTTTCTATTTAACATTTTAGCTATGTTTGTGTGCTTAGTTATATATTTTGCATTTTCCTTTTATTATTCAAAAAACTTATAACCATGCTTTCTAGCCTCTTCATTGTAGTGTATTATATACGCTGTATCTACATACATTATAAGTCCTACAAGATGATGTTATGATTTTTGCATTAAACAGTTACATAGTTTATAAAGATATTAAGAGGAAAGAGGAAAAATATATAGCCTTTTGTATTAACCCATATATTAACTATTTCTGATATCTTGATTCCCTTTTTAGGATCTGGGTATCATTTTCTTCACTTTGAAGAATTTGTGATTTTTGTAGTTCATGATTGAAAAGCATGAATTTTTGGTCTTTTAGCTAAAAAGATCTTGGTTTTGCCTTTATATTTAAAGGATGATTTAGGTCTATGTAGAACTCTGGGTTGATTTTTAAAAGCACTTAGTATGTTACTCCATTGTTCTAGTTTCCATGGTTTCTGATGAGAAGGCATTGATTCTGATACATAACATCACATTTTTTCTTGTTACTTTTAAGAGATATTTAGTTTTGGATTTCAACAATTTAACTTTGCTTTGTTTTACCTTTTTGTTAGCTTCTTTATTTTTTTCTGTTTGTTGTTGATTTAGTATCTCAAATACATGATTTTCTCTCTTCTCTCTTTAATAAGTTTGTAAAAGTTTAGCCATTATATTTTCAAATATTTTTTCTGGTCAATTATCTTTCCCATTCTTTTTCATCTATTCCAATTGTACTTATATCTGACCATTTGATGTCATTTAATAAGTCTCTGGGCATCTATTCAATTTTAAAACACTTACCTTGTTTTAAATTTTTGTATTACAATTATTAATTTTTATTGATTTATCTTCAAATTAACTTACTATTTTTAGTCATATTCATTCAGCTAAGTCCTTTCAGGATTATTTTACTTCAAAATTATATATATATATTTAGATTTTATTTATTTATCATTAGAGGGGAAGGGAAGGAGAGGGGGAGAGGAATATCAATATGTGGTTGCCTCTTGTGCATCTGCTGCTGAGACCTGGCCTGCAACCCAGGCATGTGCCCTGACTGGGAATCGAACCATGATCCTTTGTTTCACAGACCCATGCTCAATCCACTGAGCTACACCAGCCAGGGCTAAAATTATATTTCTACTTCTCGAATTTTCTTTTTTGTGGTCAGACTGGCTAGATTTCTTCTTTTTCTTTTTGTTTTTGTCACTTGAGAATATTCTCCAGTAGGCATTATATTTTTTGTTTTACTTGTCATTTTCTTGCCTGTGCTGGAACTGCAAACTCTATTTCATGCATGGCAGCTCTGGTCTTGGTGTACATCTTTGGGTGTTTAAGACTAAAATGGAGAAAACAGTATCACGTACATAATGCACCCTTATGATTCACAATCCCCTTCCGTAGACCCAAGTTTCCTTCTGGCACACTTTAATTCTGCTTGAAAATATTTATTTTAATATTTCTTATGATGAAGTTCTTATGTCTTTACTAAGTAAATTCTCTCTGCTGTTGTTGGTCTGCTGGAATCTGTTTGCCTTCATTTTTAAGGAATTTCTGTTGGGCATATAACTATAGAATAATAAGTTTTTTGTTTGTTTTTAAGTGTCTTTACTTTGAAATGGCATTCACTTGTACTCTGGATTGAATAATTTTAAATGAGAAGTCTAAAATTAGTCCCTCTTTTTCACTGTACATGTGTGTCTTTTCCTGTTTTTTTTTTTCAATTTTTAATTGTGATATGCCTTGCCGTGTTTACCTTAATTGCAGTTACTCTGGTTTATCCTATACCGCTTATTGAGTTTTTGTTGGATATTTGGGTTTGTAGTTTTTACCATAATAATTGGTCATATTATGAAGGCCATAATAATTGGCCTTCATAACTTCAAATATTTTTATCCACTTTTTCTTCTAGAACTTATATCTATGTCTCACTTCTTGAATTATACTACAGACCACTGATTTGTTGTTCTCATTGTTGTCCTTTATTTTCTCTTTGTGATTTAATTCATATTGTGATTTTTTTCTTTCTGTAATTTTCATTTCTACTGTAGTGTCTTAATGGTCACTGATCTTTTGTTCATTAACTAATCAATTAATCTCAGTTATACTATTTTTCCTTTCACATATATAAATTTCATTTATAGAATTTATATTATGTTTTTGGATATATCTTCAATGTGTATTCCTATTACATTAATATATTTCTCTTCATCTTTGGACAATGTCTGATATTTATAATAGAGGTTTTAAGGTGTTATTAGCTAATTCCACCGTCTCTAATATCTGAGTTATGGATCACGTTTTCCTGCGTCTTTATGTTTCAGTTATTATAATAATTAGATAGCATATATTGTGAGTTTTACTTTGTCAAGTGATGTTTTTTGTCATCTTTTAAAGCCACGTCTTTTAAAAGATGTGTTAGACTTTGATAAGTTACTAATGACAGATTGAGATGTAAGGGATGTACTTTAAAGCACTTGAAGGTAAGGTAGAGAGCTGTCTTTACTCCAGACGTGGGTTAGCCCCACTCCTTGTGCGTGCCCCACCTGTGTTCTCCACCGAAGGCTGGGTGTTCAACAAGGACTCTTGAACTCTGTTTATTTAAATATATCGTATACAGGAGAGTATGTCCGATGCCAGTTACTCGGGAGTGGCCAGATGTAGAAGTACCAATAGTCTTTATTAAAGATTGAAAGCATTTTAAAATCATATGATATTTCCATGTGTAAAACTCATTAATAATCAATATATTTAGACATAAGTGCAAAATTATAACAAATACAGTACTAAGTATTGTAATTTCTCTAATATTCATAAGCACTGATGTTACTATTAGATAATAACTTCTAAACTAAATTATTACTATAAGAAAAACAGGCAAAAGCTAAATTGCGGTTTAGTTATATGTATTTCTTGATCTTTAAATTTTAAAATCCTCAAAATGTTTTTGTTTTTTCTCTTTTTGGTTCAGTCACTTTATCAAAACCTAGCTAAGTCCTACAGTACAACCATTTTTAACCACACTGATAAAAGTATTAAAATATTAAATAGACTTGCAGCATCTAAGAACTTCTAAATGATTTGTACCAATTTTCTGATTTTTCTTTTCCTTAATCTTCAATACTACACTGGTCATTCAGTCCAATGCCAAGGATCACCATACAAATTTAGTTTATAATAGCTTGAACACTGATTCAGATCTAAAAATTAATCAGTTTAAAATTTTGACCTTTTCAGTTATTAACCATATACTCATGATTCAATTATTTCATCAAATTACTTCATTATATCAAGACAGGTGGTATTTCTTTACCAACTCCTAGATTTTCCTTCATTTATACATTAAAATGTGTATAAATCTTATATGGGAAAATGGATACAGAAGATACTCATAACTCTTAAATACTTATTGGCAGAATTTAGGTCCTTAAAGACAGCAATTGTGAAGAATTTCATTCTTATTAGCAGCTATGTTTAATAAGAATTACTCTGAGGTTATCCACACATGTATATTCACCGTGTCATATATGAGCCAGCAGGTGGCAAACTTGAGATTTTTTTGTACTATTGCTCATGCTGAAGGTGTATTAAACAGCGTATCAATGGGTCTCATAAATAGCTCTTTTGGTGCACTATGGCATAGGAAAAATTAAACCCTCTCTAATTGTAGAGCCACTGGTATTTGGATGGCAATGTACTCGTTATAGTTTCCTCTTGAGTTACTACTTTATCCTATAATTCTTTCTCTAACAAAAAGTTTTGTGAGATAGAGGATGCCAGTTTGAACTATTGTGTGCTGTGATCTCCCTGATTGAGAGTAAATATTAACTTCTATTTCATTTACTTTGGGGGAGATCTTTACATCATTTGTAAGGTCGTGCAATATATATTTTGTCTCCCAGAACAGGTTATGCAATATGCCTTTGGAAGTTTTAACAACACTGGCCCTCATGGTTTTGAACACAAAACAGTAATTCCTTCTGTAGGTAATAATTGTTTTAATTTTATTCCTATTTTTTAAAAAACAATTTGTTTAAAAAATAAAACATAAAAAATATTTGTTTAGTGTGACATACTGGTAGTCATTGATAAATGAATATGTATTTAATTTGTTTCATGTACATTTCACTTTCAAAAGTTTTAGATTTTGTATCAGTACTAAAGGATCAATGAAGATTACTTATATTGAGGCATATGATTAGGCCTTGGGGTATTTAAGTAAACACAGTTCTATCACATTCAGAGATAATAATTCAACCGTAATACATAATTTACCCATTTCTTTCCCTGTGTGAAAGTCATCTATTGTTAACACTACCTCTGTGTTCTCTACAAAATTCCTTTCCCTTCCTGTAAGTACCTTCCTTCCAATACGTCTGCAGTCTATTTTATCAGTTGCTACAGCTCGTTATTCTCTTCCTAGTGGGAAATACTTTTTTCATAAAAGGACAGCATTGACTAAAGACAAACCCAGATTAGGTACTGAGATGCTTCATTATTTCTACATATAAACTGGATCATTTAGATGACTTCTACAAGATTTAAATAAAATAAACTATGTTTCATTAAAGGCAAAACTATTTGAAGTATTCTAACAATTGACTACTTGGTGGGTTGAGTGTTTAAGAAGTAAAGAGTGAGTTCACTAATCGTTCAAAATCAAAGTTTTCATTGTTCTCTACATATCACAGTAACTGAAGATTCTTTAAGGCCTGCTAACTTATAATTCTTCCTTTCTTGCTTTTTTAATTCTAAGGGAAGAAGACTCAAATTTTAAAAATATCTGATATAAATATATCATAAGGAAAGTAAATTATGATGTAAAATTGGATTTAACTGTGAAACAAGCCCTGAATCAAGTTTGAAACAACTGGAACTGCCACTTAGGCTATATAGGTTGTCTATCACTCGGCTTTAGTGTTCTCCTCATTGGGACCTTCAAAAAGAAGCTTCTAAATCAGGAAGGTGCGTGCACAGGCACTAGTTTGCATGTATATTCAGAGGTCAAAATACCCTGGTCTCGTTAATGTGTCCTAATTCAATCCTCCTGTCTTCTATTTTCTGTCAGTCCATGTCCAACTAGGGAACCCAGTTTTGGGGAAAGATGATACCCTGAATGCCTTGTCATTCCCCCACTTCTTGAGTCTCCTGGAGGAAATACCTTGTGATTTTTCATGGGGTAAAATCAGAAACCTTCAAACAAGGTCCCCACACATAGATTTGCAGACACCTATAGCTGCGTATGCATCAGCCTACAATACACAAATCCCCAAGTCAAGGCAGGCCCCTGCCCTAATGATACTGACCAGGGCACGCTGTCATAAACAATTGTGCATTGTGCCAGATTTTGGTTTTGTGTCCTTTCCAATGTAGTACTTAAATGTGCACATCTCTTGGAATTCCAGTGAGAACACACGGTCCCAGTCCTGCTTGGCCTGTCAACGCATCCCGGAATGTGGAGCAAGGGGACAGCAAGGGTCTGCCGACCACATCCCCACCTGTGTGGCCCCAGCTAATCGCATGTCCCCCTCCACCAAACAAGGAAGAAAACGGGGGAGTGGACGCGCTTTATGAGCAATCTTGAGTCTAGCTCTTCAGAGAGAGGTGCTCCTTGGGGAATTTAGGAGTCTGGCCTCTCTCCATGCCCTGCTCGCTCTCTGCCTTTCTTTGCCCACTGCGCCCCCACCCCGTGTACACGCAGGTAAGTTTTACACAGAATGAGTCCCGCGTTGACGTAGAAGCCCAGGAGGGAGCGAGTAAGGGAGATGCGGAGGTGGGGATCGCTTGTGTCGCGGGGGTTAGGGTCCCTAGGCGAGACCAATTAAGGGCCAGCCAGGAGTATTGGTTCTAGACCCACAAATAGACCAAGCTTTTCCCTCCTCCGTCACCCTCTTAAATCCCGATGAGGTCACTGCGATGAGAGAGAGTCAGATCAAGAGAGAGGGGGGGTGGAAGAGGACGACGAGGGAGAAGAAACCCAGACGGGAAAAGGCCATCAGACAAGGTCGCTTTTTCTGGGGACACAGCAACTGCGAGGCGCGTGGTGCTGAATAGCACCCGCCCGCTCAGCCTGGGGACCGAGGGGCTCGCAGAAGCACTTCGTGTGGCCGCGAAAACAAAGGAGAGGAGACGAGCGGGAGCGGGAGAGGGAGGCGCGGAGCAGTTCGGCTCCGCATCTCCGGGAAGCCAAGCTCATCTCCCTGACCAGGGAAGGAAAGGCAGCCTGACGGCTGGCAGGAGGAGGAGGGAGCGGGGTTTCCCCGCGGAGACGCGGGACGCGGCAGAACTCTGGACAGCGCCTCGCGAGCGGGACTCGGAGCCCCGGGCCGGGCCAGGCCAGCTTCTCGGCTCCTCTGGGGAAGCCCTGCGACCCGGTCCCTCTCTGCTCCTGGAGTCCGACCCCCGATCCTCCCACAATCCCTGTCTGGACGTGCCAGGGGGTGGAGCGGCTCTGTCGCCTTTGGCCCGGTCAGGGAAGAGGGTCTCCGGTTCTGGAAATCCAGTCCTTGCGGATAATGCTTCACTGGTGAAGAAAGAAAAGTTTTGGGGTCTGGTGGGGCGCGGGGGAAGGGGTAGGGAGGATAGTGGAAGAAAGAAGGTGGATGGTCGGTTTCCCACTCTGACCTGGAAGGAACGATGACCGAGGAAGAATGTGCACCAGCGGCCAGATTATTGGGAGCCTCTTGGTGCTCTCCGTGCTGGAGATAGGGCTGGGGGTGTCCAGCGTGGCCGTGGGGGCGGTCAGCTTCAGCCTGGCCCTCCGACAGCACAAGCCGCAGCTTGGAGACTCGTCCCCGGTATGGAGCGGGGTGTGTGTACGTTGAGCCATTTCACTCTCTTTACCTCTTTAAGGTGATGGGCAGTGTGCGCGCGTTAGTCACCCCTCCCTGGGGAAGAAAAGCATAAATCTCCTCTGGCTTGCGTGTAGCTTCGTGTTGGCAGGGTATGCCTCTTGGTGTTGCCCTTTTATTTAGCACACTAACTGTTCTCTTTTCTTTTTAATAACTTGGCTTAAGACCAAATTAAATGCCTTTGTTGAAAGTTGGGGAGGGGGCAGTTTTCATCAGCTGCATCTGCAAAAGACTGCCCAGGGGTGCTTGACGAGGGGTCACACCTGTCAAGGGCAGACTCAGCGTCTTGTTTCTTTTACGAGGGAAATTGAAATGAGAGTGTTGTTACATCATTTTCTTGTACCCGGAACAAGCAAGGATGGAGTTATGCGTTTATTTTTGCGTACACTAAAGGAAACACCAGTATGGCAAAAAGAGAACTGTGGTGTGGGTGTGAAGGGAGCATTTTATCCCAGATAACACTGCTCTTAATTTCCCTTGCTGGCTTCCTGTACTTGGCGTCTAAAAACTCTTTTGTAAGTTCTAGGCAGTAAGTTGAACAATACATGGTATGGTATTTAACAACATTCTAATTGGAGAATAACTCAGCTCAAAGAGTGCCTAATGCTCGGAGAAAATGTCATACTTTTCTCTAGGTCAGATGGCTGACCCAACGGGCTTCTGGTTTATTTACTTTAGGTGAATCTCCAGGAAAGCCTTAGAGATCCATTCCTTCCCCCAAGAGCCAGCACAATAACTGAGCACTATTTCCAGTAGGATCCAACTGTGAAAATCAACTTTTCTTCTCCTTTAGGTTACATAGCTGCTAGGTCCTTTGGGGTCTCTAGCTCAATCTTACTTTGGATAATTGACTAGGATGTTCTTCTATCCCTGATAATTGGTGGGTGTAATTAATAATCATGGCTAGTTACTTGTGCTTTAAGTTACTGAGGGAAAAATTACCATTTTTCAAGAAAAAATTATTCCCAAGTAATTTATTTTTAAGGGAAATTCTAGCATCCTTAAAGCCAGTATAATTCTGTTTTAGAAAATTTGTTTTAATATTTTAATTTTTCAAAGTGAAATGAATGTTTTTAAATTGCAGAAGTTAAAAAGAAAAAAATGGTGTTCAAGCTTAACATTGAATTCTTCAAGTATCCTTGTTCTAAATTTAATAAGTTACTACCAACCTCTGAATCATTTACCTTTTTCTTTACCATGTAACTTTAATGAATATTTTAAATTTATATATGAAAGTCTAAAAGGCAAAGCTTAAATCTTATTTTACATCCTATATGTAGTAGTGACTATTCTGAGAGTTGTAGTTGTTATTATTTAACAGAAATGGTCTGACTCTAAAACTTCTATCAGACAATTGTCAAAATGAAATGTAATGTCAACATTTAAAACAAGGGGAGGAAAATGTGATCTTTTGATGGCTTATGGGAGAGAAGCCTCAAACACTTCAACCATTTCCCCTATGATATTTAAGAAACTGAGTGAGTGAACTTAGGTTATCCCTAAAAAGTATCAAAGTATCCCATTTATATTCAAGAATAAAAAATAGTTACAGCTGCTTGACATCATGTAAGAAAAATAATTAAATGATTTTATTATTCTTCCCAGGCTATTCACTATTATCTAGATGAGTTGATATATGTGTATGTAAAGAAAATGGAAATTTTGAATCTCAGTGAAAAGCAAATAAAACAGTAATATGTAGTCATTATCATAAATACTTGTTTCCATTTTTAACTGATTCTTTAGATTAACTAGAATTCACTTATGACCCTAGAACAATAGTTTTTAATTCTACTGTCTGATTCAGTAAAAAAAAAAAAAAATTAAAAAACTGCATGTGATTTAATGAATCGATTTGAAACTAGAATGCCCAAACAGCTGGACACTTTTATAAACTCTAGTTAAAAAAGCAAATTTGTGAAGAAATCAATATCAAGTTGTCATCATCGTTTATCAAAGTATAGGCTTGTTAAATTGATTTTTAAAAATTATGTGTTCAGAGGTCATTTGTGATACAGTTTGAGTTCTGCCAACTCTGTCAATGATGAATTCATACAGCCAACGTTTACAGAGGGATTACCACGTGCAGGGCGTTTTTCTGTCTTACACAAAGGCTATGAAAATGAATAAGAATGCCTGGTGGAGGAAACAAGACGGGTACTTCACTGAGTTTATCAGTGACAGATTAGAATCTGGACTCAGAGAAGCAGGGGGCCAGATAAAGGGAAGAGAAGTTGGGGTGGCCAATGAAATATCCACGTGAGAACTATCATTTTCTCTTGATCTTGCAAGTTTAATGGGACTTGGAATTAGTGTATCACAGTGTTAAGTGATACAGCACAATGTGAAACCTGGAGTCTATCTGGGTACACATCCAAGATCTACCACTTGCTCTCTGCACGACTAGCCAAAGTTTTCTCCCATGATGTAAAATAGTGCTATTAGAAGGCACAAATAAGGCTCTTGGTTAAAAGCACAGCATGTAGTAAGCACTGAATAAAATGTAAGCAGCTAATACTGGGTGCAGTGATTGGCAGAGAAGGACATGAGAAAGGAAAGTGTTTCAGGCAGTCTGGACGAAGGAAAACACCTGGGGCAGGGTGGGTCATCCTCCAGGAAGAGTAGGCTCCTCTGGGGCTCTGGTGTGTGCGGGAGAGATCAGGCTGGGGAGGGTGGTGAGGGCCAGAGCACAGGAGGCTGTGTGTCAGTTCAGGCAATGGGTTTATTTCCTCACATTTGTAAATTATTATTAATAACAATAATTATAATAATAGTTTTTACTTTCTGAAAAGACTCCAGGGATGTGCAGAGGAAAACTAGACAGAAGATTACAAATCTCTCCGGCATTTTATGAATTAAAAAATCAGTATTACCTATGAGTACAAGATAGTGTTTTATAATAACGTGTCAGGATAGCCATCGTCTATAACCGGAGTGTGTTTTGATTGTTGCCATGAAGTGTTTTCAACACGTTCATATCATTATTACAAATATCTGAATTAAATTTTAGAAGTCAAGTGAAATAAAAACTATGGAAGGATTACTTCTTGTATTTGGAACCCAATGTCAAAAGCTCTTTTATCTAGGCCAAATGCAGTAAGAATTCGGATCAGTATTTTGATTACATGGACCCAAAATATTTTTTTAAATTTAAAAGATAGCTTAAAAATAAAATAGTATCAAGATAAAGGGCTTAAAATCCACGAGATGGATGCTTATACAGGTTATTTCCAGTCACTATTTCATAATCCAGCAAAAGGTGCTTCTGCAATCAGTTTAAAAGATGTGGACATTTAGAAGGAAAAAATCTTTTAACTACAACTTTATAGAGACAGAAAACTATACATGCCTTTGCAGTATTTTGCTTCTTCTTGATTCTCTGTTATCACTGATATAGTCACCTCATTAAAAACATAAAAGAAAACATAACTGTTAGATAACAATGAATGAACCATTGAGTAAACTGCTTCGGAAAAGATATAGTCATGTGGAATATAATTGATGTGTCAGATTTATTAACAGGGAGTTAAATAGACAAGGCTATGTTTCCAAGTTGCTGTGTGATACTCACTTTTCTCAGCCTCCAGTGCTACCTGTGGTGTGGACCTCCGATTCACCATGGCAACAACTCAGCCAACTTTAAGATTGTGATGAAATTCTCCTGCTATACATTCTGATCCATACTATAGCGACACAAATGATGTGCTGGATATAAATGATAGCTGCTCCAAAGTATTATTTTTAATATTTAAATCTGTCCAATTCATTTAAGAAAAAACAATAAAATGAAAGAAATCCCTCCAACAGTTACTTCAAGTGTACAAAATTTGGAGCTAGTGTGTCTCTTACCATATAATATATCACTATTCACCAGACTCAAAATATATAACATAAGGGATTTATATCTTTTAACACAAATTAAAATACTGACCTACCCTAAGACGATAAAACCACAAATGTATATTTGCGTATCATTTTAAGACTAATTTCAATTATGCAATTAATAAATAAAATCTCATTTCAAATGGTTAAAAAGGATTAAAACTGAAGTTCTTTTCCCTACCATGCCATCTAAATTAGCCACCCTTATAAATTTAGTGTGTAATCTCATAGACATTTCTTCATGCATAAACAGTATTGTTTGAACATATAAACTAATTTTGATCAAGTTTCTGGATATAGTGAAGTCTATGTATGAACTTTGTAAAGCTCAGGTAAAGAATCTCTTCCTTATCCTAAATACACTCTCATTCTCAAGTGCTACTTGTTACCCGCTGGGGTTAAGTTGCAGGGGTATCGAACCTTGGCCTGCGGGCCACATGCAGTCCAGGATGGCTATGGATGCGGCCCAGCACAAAATTGTAAATTTACTTAAAACCTTTTTTTTACTCATCAGTTTTCATTAGTGTTTGTGTGTTTAATATGTGGCCTAAGACAACTCTTCTTCTAGTGTGGCCCAGAGATGCCAAAAGTTTGGACACCCCTGTTAGGACAATTAGATAATTGGCAATTAGATAAGTTAGCCAACCTAAACTACTGGGAAATGTAGTTATTATTCAAGGTAATTTTGGTCCCCTTCAGCCATCTATTTGTTGACAGTTTGCCTGATACAAACAATTGGAATAAATTCAAAGTCTTTCATTTGGATGTTTTTGCCTAAAATGTTCAAGATGGCTCTCTGCAATAATTTAATTATTAGTATGTGCTTTGAATATGGCTAAGCAATTTAACTTTTTTGTATATTTATTTAGCCCTCAGATAATACTTAATTTTATT
This sequence comes from Carollia perspicillata, assembly GCA_004027735.1. Lineage (NCBI taxonomy): Eukaryota > Metazoa > Chordata > Mammalia > Chiroptera > Phyllostomidae > Carollia > Carollia perspicillata. Next base: position 9,487 of record PVKM010000331.1, on the reverse strand, counting down.
GGTAAATAGGGGCATAGACCAGCCATCCTAACTGAAATTCTTGTTTTTAATATCAATAAAAACTAAAACAGATTTGATGGGTATGCACATACCCACCAAAAGAGGAAAATACCCAACAATTTTCTGTTCAAATGATTTTGAATCATTAAGTTTTGAAGAGAAGAAATTTTCATTTACTCTCTTTCTATATATAAGTATACATATTACTATATGTAAGTATACATATTAATAAGTAATACTATATAATTATAATACTATTACTTAATAGTATTATTACTATATTGCTAAATGTATAGTAGTTACTATATATTTAATAAATATAGTCCTATATTTAGTAATATAGTAATACAGTGTCTATGCTATATATGAGTATATATACTGCTGTATATAAGTATATATAGTATGTATAAGTATATATAGTATATATAAATGTATAGTAAAAAATATATATGAAATGCTATCCATTTAAATAGCATTTCTAGCATTTCTGTACCTAAATAACTGAGTCCAAAGTTGTTCAAAATACTTTTTGTGTCTTAGTTTAGTCAAATTACCAGATAGTCATTCTGCAGATCAAAGTTTATTTCAGGATGCCAAATGGACAATGCCATAATAATTAGATGACAGTATATAAAGACTCTGATAGTCCTTCTAAGAGAAAGAGAGGGAAGAAACTATATGACTACTTTCATCTGTGGTGTTCAAAGTCACACAGTCCTCATGAATACAGGTCTAATGTATATATATTTTATTTAAATCAAATAATAGTTTCGATTCATGCATCTCACTCAGTGTAACGGTGGCACTGGAGAGTTATGTGTCTTCACTAGGCCAAGGAGAGAAATACCAGTACCTGTTTCTGGGTTGCTGTGAAGTTGCAGTGGGGCTAAGACCATAATATGTACAAAGCTGTCAGGACCACGCCTGGCACAGAGTGACTGCCCAGTGGGCATCAGCTCCTCTCGTTCCCTGCTGTCCTCACGCTGCTCCGTGCCGGCCCGTACCCACAGCACACAGGACTGCACTGCCTCAGCATTTCTCCAGCCCTCTTGATCTACTCCAGTCTGACTCATCCTTTTTTCCCCCATGTGTAGCATGTGTCTAGTTAGTTTTTGATTTAATTCAGGTAAACACATCAGCAACTATAAAAATGTACCCAAATAGCAACATTAGAGAAAACTGAATGGAGAAACAGTTGCTGCTATGAAACATCTCTCTCTTTGCTTTCTTTGGGAAAGGAGGCGGTGATAGAAACTCTGTCATAAAAACATTTGGTAGACAGATAAATTAGACAATTATCTAAGTTAGGCAACTCAGACAGTGGAGATATCATAACTACTTTTTTTGTCATAAAATAAAGTCCTCAAAAACATATAAAACCATGTAAGTCTGGTCAAAAAGTTAAAAGCACAGATGAATGCTCTAATAAATATACTTACTATCTTGGAGGCTTATAGAGTTTTGCTTGAACAACCCAAGTGGCTTTTGAAGCAGTGTTTACTACCTGTGTGTTATTAACAGATGCATCAATAAGGTATCCATATTCAACAATGATTCTTACAACGTTAATCAGTGCCCATGATCTTTAGCACCAGTATTAAGACTCCTGGAGCAATGAAAAGTTCCATTAGTTCATGATCTATTATTAAAATCACGTGGTCGAGGCAAAAAGAAAGTATTAGTGGTTAACTAGATCACCTTGGGAAACAGGGTGGCTTAAGCTATTTATCTGGTAGAAATAGTACAGGGCATGACTTATCAATAGTTAACTATGGTTCAGATACGTTCATATATGTTATTGCTTCTTAATCTTAACTTTGTGAAGAATATAGTATTTTATAAAGTTTATGTGGAGAAAAGAAATTACCTGGTGTCCAATGTTATTTAATCAGCTGGAGTTAGTATTAAAGCCTGGCAGTCCTATTTCCAAATATGTACTTGTGAATTTTCAAGAAAAAAAATCATTCTCTGAGGCCCGACCTCATTATTTGCTCCTATTCCTGAATATACGAACCAAACACGATGGCATGAAGGTCAGGTCTCGATCACAGTTTGTGTCTATATTCCAGAAGAGACTGGCATAGTCAATTCATCAACCAACTAACTCAACCCTTGTATTCTCAGAAGAGTGTGAGGTATCAAGTTAAGTTGTTGTTACCCTTGCAGCCTAAGCTTTAGTCTTAAAAATTAGACTAAGTCATGCATCTGAATGATTATTAAATGTTATGAAGGCAAATCAGGATGACACAAAACAATACATTTAAAGATAGTTAAAAATGAGAGGTATTGGTGAAGGTCAAGGGTGACTTCCTCATGGAGGGAGAACTTTTTCCAGGCCTTGGAGACTGGGCAGGTGTTCAGTGGGCAAAGGAAAGAAGATGCACTAAACATAGCTATTTCCCTGTGTGTAAAGTCATAGAAGGGTCAACAAAACAGAGGGTCTGTGGGAGATTGAGGAGACTGGACTTGTTAGAGTGAAGATATGTTCACACAGTAGATAAAGATCTACCCCAACTAAATAGGATGGGACCTGCTTTAAAAGTGTCCAGAAAAAACAGCAAGACTAGTCTGCTATTGATTCTTGACTAAGCTTGGCGAGCTCTGCTGGGTTGAACTTGATGATCATGAGGCAAAGGCACTTGAGCCAGGCACTGCTGTTCAAATTCAAGGCAAAACACTAGCCCTCGTTTCCAAGATGTGTATCCTGGATCAAAAGAAAGACTTGAAGAAAGTCTTGAGACTTGAGGAAAGCATAAATCTACCAACACAAACCTAACCCCAACTTCAAATGACTTTCCTGTTGATGGTAGATTTGTAAGATCATACATTCTTTTTGTTCAATCATTCATTCTTATAGCTGCCTGACATATAAAAATAAGAGACATTTATGTCATTGGAGGTGTCAGGGTGACACAAAGAAATGAAAACTAGTTTTGGAGGTATTAAGGCTTGGGTTCAAATTCTAGCTCTGGCATTTTCTAGTTCTTTAAGTGTGAATGAGTTATATTATCTCACTGAGCAATCAGCTAACTCATGTGTAAAACAGCAATACTATTGCCTATCTCATGGAGTTGTTCAAAAAACTAAATATAGTACTTATATCAAGGACTTTATTCATATTAGGTATTCAATAGCTACGACTGGCCCACAACAATGACTGCATGCTTTTGCCATATTCCTAGAAAATTAATTTTACATATGTGGTTTCTATTTGTGTATTATAGGCATTTTATTTTTATACATTTCTGAAGCGGAGCTTATTGTGAGACCATTGATGAAATTGACCTTGGACTCAAGGCTCTTTAACATCTAGGTCACATACTCTCTCTTAGGAAATATGTACTTCTCATAACCATTTTGGGGCATTACTAGTTAATTGTGATTTAGTATGCATGTCCCAGGGTCCAAGGAATATTTTCCAGGTCAATATTGGGATAAAGAAGAATAACTATTATTTACTAAATAGAAGTGTATGCTTGATTTCTCATTATTTTTGGCTGGGCTGTTGGATATCTTAGTTTTTTCCTCTAACTTGCCTGCCAATTATTTCCTTGCATGGATTACTCTGAGGAATTAAAATAATAATAATGATAATTATGACATTAAAAATAACAGCAATGGCAACTTTTGTTTATAGGATACTATACTGTCTATGAAGTTCAACTGCTTTCATTATACCGTTTATTTCCAGATCAGTTTCTTCACTGAGGGATGAGAACCCGATGGATTTAGGATTCAGGGACTTAAAATCTGAAAGTGAAATCGGTAACAGCAGTAGGATAAAAACTTAAGTCACCCGAAGAAAGAAGTTATGGGTGGGCACACGCTCCGCTCCTGTGCAGGGGGGATGAGGAGATAAGCAGTTCCTTGGAGGCAGTTCACAGTGCTCACTAGCGTGCGATGCAGGCTACATTTGGGTTATTAATGCCCTGACCTGGGGCAAGTGCCCAATGCTGCAACCCTCTCTCAACTGCAGTTTGTTTCTGTAACTGGCTGGCTTGTAGGAACTGCCGTGCATGGTGGATGGACATGCATTAGTGGTTGGACAGTTCAGGGAAGAGAGAACTTCTGTCCTCTCATCCCCTGGAGTCCCTGGCTATCTTCAGCTCTGTGGGGACAGGTCACGACTCAGAGACTCAAAGTTGGCATGTTCCCGCGGGTTGGTTTTTTTCGTTCTTTCCTCTCTACCAAATCCATCTTCCACATTTTAAACTTTGTTATATTTTCCATGTAGATCAAGTTGCTATCAAGTTGTATATTTGATGTATATACATATACATACACCACATGCATACTTGAATGTTGCTCAAATATATTATAACACCTAAGTTTATTTTACTCATATATGACATGAAGGAATCTGAAACATAAAAATATAAACAAAAATCGTGCAAGTTGAGGTAAGTTAACATGTAAAACTACCTTAGGTTATTTAAAGATAGTTATTGAGTTATAATTATGGAATGTAGTGTACACAGGTCTTATGTAATGTGTATAAGAAGCTTGTTGCTTTAGTAATTACCACACTAGTGATCTGTACCTGGATGTTCAACATTGGTTGCATCTTCTTTTACTTCCTTCTGAAGTAGGAATCATTACCTTAAATTGATATGTTTGAATTTTAAAATTTACTTATTTGTTGTATTTGGCTGAAATAACAGAAATTTGGACTCAGGGTTAAACTCTTCAAATTTTGTTACTGCTATTTATGAGACATTTGTTTTGTTTTGTTTTAAGGACTAACGTGAATTAAGACTACACCTAAGATTTAACTGGACAACTGGTACTTAAATATACTACAAATGCAAAGTCCCACTCACCCAAATTCACGAGTTTACTTATATCTTTCCTTGCTACCGTTGAAACAAAAACAGCTCTACCAGCAAAACACCTATTTTGTTAATGTACTCAAAATATTTAACAGCTTATTTTTTAATAGAAAAACTATCATAACACAGAGTTGGAACAGGCCACAATGCATAATGAGTAAATACAAGAAAGGTTGCATTACATGGGCGTGGAGGGGGGCGCGTGAAGGAAAGGCGGTCTGAGGACCAAGGGTGTATCCTTCTGTACAGTGAGAATTTGGGTCTTGAGTCAGCGGGAAGGTTCTGAGATTTTTGGACTTGGATTCATTTAGAAGAGCTTGGCATGCCAAACAGCTACATGCTATGTTTGATAATTTTTGAAATTCATTCTTGTGTATTGCTGGTGTCATTCAGTTACTTAACAGTCTCTGAAGAGGTTACTCTTAGTACCTGCTGTGTGTCCCATTCATCACTGTGAGGGTTTTTACTTCCTTCTCTCCCTTGAGTGATTTTAGTTCGATTGCTTTGTTTGCTGTGGTTGCCTCTTGGTGGCCAGATGGTAAAGGGGGGCTGCTTATCACATCAATCTATCTGTTGTACACATTATCCCCTTGGTAATTTATTTTTCTGTGAAGGTGATTATATGTGTAAGATGTTGTGGCTCTATGGCAAAAATTTTGAGAATTTAAACATTTTCTGGAGCGGGAGAAATATGGTATATGAATCTATGTGTCTTGCTTTATCTTCATGTTCTCTTTGGGAATAGAAAGTAAGAAATTGGTTCTAGCTTAAGGGGGCAAAGAACACTGCATAATCAGCAGGGTTTTGCATGGACTAAGAAAAGAGAGAAATATAAATAGAAAAGTGAACAAGTGCCTTTTAAAAAAAGATAAATGTGAGGCTAAAAATGCAAAAGAGTTGAGAGAAAGGAGAGCAGAGGCTACTAAGGAGATCACTAATATAACAAAGGCAGAGCAAACCCAAAGAACTGAATTGCAAAGCAGTACAGTTCAGAGCCCAGGACCCCCAGTTTAAGGCTTGTGGAGATGGGGCCAAATCAATGTTAAAGTCAATGACAAAGGCACTTGATGGGCCTGGGCTACATGGTCCGCACTGGGTTGGAATGAGTCCAAAAAAGGAATGGGAGTGTGGTGTGGGGGAAGGGCTATGGGAAATCAGGGGAGGTTTCTGTTCCCAATCTCATGAGCCAAACGCTCATTCTCCTCAGTTCTCTTTCCTGCAAGATTTAGTCAACAAATGTTGATTCCTCAGCTGTAATCTGTGCTCTGAGTTAGGTTCTGAGAATCTGGCAGTGAATACAATAACCATGATCCCTGATCTCTGAAAGGTTAATTTAAAAAACAATATAGACAATGAACAAATAATGCACAATGTAACAATGATAGGTTGTGACATGTTAAACAGGAGAAATTTAGGCTTATGAAGAATATAACTGTCATTAATAATAAGAGAACCAGGAAGAGCATCTCTAAGAAAGCAGTAGTTTCTGAAGGATAATGAGGCATTGCCCAGATGAAGAGGGGGAAGAGCACCATGCCAACCAGAGGGAACAGCATGGGCAAAGACCCTGAGACAAAAAAAGTTTGATGTGCTTGAGAACCTGAAAAAAGGCCCGAGTGACTAGAATATGGCGAGTGAGCAGGAAATTTAGAAAGCACTGGTTGAGGTGGAAAGGCAAACAGGTAACAATCAATAAAAACAGCCACATGCTACTGCTCTTCGGGTGGCACAGTTGTTGGAGCGTCATCCCATGTACCCAAGGTTGTGGTTTGATTTCAGGTCAGGGCACGAACCTAGGTTGTGGGTTGGATCTCTGGTTAGTCGTATACAGGAGACAACAGATTCTCTCTCATATCAGTGTCTCTCTTTCTTTCCCTTTCTCTCTCCTTTCCCCCTTCCTCTTTCTGTAAAACCAATAAACAAAAAAATTTCAAGACATGTGCTACAATGCTTTGATGTTCCTCTAATTGTAATAGGATAATAGGAGCCACCTGGGTCTACAGTTTAGAAAACATTTTAGAGTCAGACAAGAAGCTGCAAGTCTAGTTAGGAAGCTACTAGGATGTAGGATACAATGGTTACATGGATAAGAGTGAAAGAATAAAAACATAGAGAAAGCACAGATATTTGAAACAGTTGACAAGACTCTGATTAGATGCCATTGTAGGGTAAAGTAGTAAGAATGAATTTCAGATTTTGGGATCCAGCAACTGGTAGGATCCCATATACTCTTTTGAGAATTAGATGATTAGAAAAGGGAAATTCCTGTGTGTACATAGGGTGGGTAACTACGTATGGTGGGAGAGAACAAGGATTTATTTGTAATGTGTTAAGTTAGAGGTGCCTGGGAGATATCCAAAGGTGGAGATGCTGTGGGCTGTTAGGTGGGCCCAGAGTTCAGAAGACAGGGCTGTGCTGGGAAGAGGAACGTGGGAGTAGCCTATAAATACAAGGATACGCGTCAAGGTATTTAAATCCACATGACTGATTGGCCCACCCAGGTCAAAACCTTTAGTTGCTATAATATTCAGAGGTCAGATAGTGATTAGGAGGCAGAAGAAAGAAGACTGAGAATTTGTGACCACAGAAATATGTTGAAGGCCAAGAAAGCATGGTGTTCCAGAAGCCCAACGGAAAGGGCTTCTGTGTAAGATGAGGAGCAAAAGGTGGACGTCAGGGCCTACCTTCGCAGAGGTACTTCGACAGTGGGCGTATAAGCCAGCCTGAAGTCTGCTAAAGGGAGAATGGGAAGTAGGAATATAGACATAGTTCAGTGTAGACGTCTTGTGGTACAGGCAAAATGGGTCTGTGTAGAGAGTACAGCAAGCCATGTAAAAAGATTTGAATCCAGAAAAGTTTCAAGTTATAAGGCAGATTTTGGAGCGCTTTTGCGCACTGATGTGGATAATGGAGTGGAAAGGAGGACTCTAAACAGAGAGGAACTCTTTGAGTGGGTGAAGGGTGATTGAATTGAGAGCTGAAGTGGAGGTTTCATGTTGACGTTTTATCTTTGTCTATTGTAAAACAGAGAGAGTGCGAAATGCATATGAGTAAAGATGCAGATTTTTCCACTGAAGAGGGCCTGCGGACCGGAGTCTCTGAAGGCTTCTGGGTGTCCTGTCTAATCTGGGATCTGTTGATTGGTAAGGGTAAGGAAGAGCGAAGAAGTCTGGTTTGAGGAGAATTCCATTGAAGTGTTTTCTCTCCCTATTGGCTGAGTATTATAATTCACACAATAAAAAGGGGATAGAGACAGAGAAATAGTTTGTTCCAAATTTATCACTTCACAGATGAGCAAATTGGAGCCCAGAAAATGAGCACCGCTGATGAAGAACCAGACAAGAGTCCAAGTCCTGGTCCAACGCTGTTTCCACAGATGCCTCAGAATATTAAGTATCCTAAAAATAAGTGCTCAACCAAAAGGAAAATGCAGTTACCTGGCCACTACTCCAAACTAAATAGGAATGATTTCAAATTACTGGCACCGCTGAAGTATCATGGAGATATAATTAGCATTTTAACAGATTTTCGGGGTTTCCTTCCAGTTGGGAGTTTCAAGGAAACAGTTTTCTACAGAAATAGTGGTCTGTTCTCCATGGTGCTTTTCCAAAGCGACTAAGAGATTGAAGCTAATTTTAAAAAGTACACTACTATTTCCAAACCCACAAGAGCTAGAAATCAATTTAGGTAAGTGAATTTCCTTCAAGAAAATTTTAAAAACAGATTCCAAAGCTCATTTATCAAGCTGTAAACAGGGAATGCCAAAGTCCTGTAGTTCTGAATATTTTCTGAGTGTTCTCTTTTTCTCTCAAACATATGGGAACTAAAATTAACATTCAGATTTAGTATACAATTTGCCAAAATTGGCTAAGGACAAATAGGTTTATATATTTATGCCTTCATCTCACATGTAAAAAATTTGTCAGCATATTTTACATAAAGATATATGTCTTTAAAAAGACCACAATGAACAACAAGAAAAATAAACAAAAACTCGTAGACACAGACAACAGTATGATGGTGGAGAGAAGAGGGTGGGGGTCGTAAGGGGAAAGGAGGTAAATATAAGGTGATGGGAGGAAATGTGACCTTGGGTGATGGACATGCAATGCAGCGTACAGATGGGGTACCGTAGAAACGTGCACTTGCAACCCGCATAATTTTATGAATCATTGTCATCTGAACAAATTTCATTTAAAAAATTTTTTTAAATAAAAGGGCCACACTTTTTTTTAAGATGCTCTTTTTCATAAATGTATCCTTAGCCATGGCTATAGAAGAGTGTTCTTACTGGTGAGACTGTGAGCTGAGTTTTCTAGAGTGCCATTAAGAAATTAAAAAGTCATGATGAAAGATAAGCAATATTCACCACCTTTACACCCGATCAGTTAGAGCGAAAGGAAAGGATGCTCTGAAAGCAACGGTTCTTCTGGAGAAGCTCATTTGAACTCACAATTTTGTTCCTCTAGTTTCAGCTCTAGCCAAGAAATAGTATCATCAGGTATCTTAGGCCCTGAAATCTTTAGCATATTCTCCTGGAGGGAGACATGAGGGTTTTATGAGATATCAAGCTGAAAGTATCTACTGCATTAAATGATACAAGTGTGAGAGCCATGAGGCAGTGGATGACTGGGGCCAGCAGAGGGTAGAGAGAGCCC